>JAQGBT010003096.1:0-20956 GCA_034698585.1 Disparrhopalites patrizii | reverse complement strand
TCTCTCTCTTCTTATTTCTCTCTTTCTCTTTTCCTAATTTCTCCATTTTCTCTCTCTTCTTATTTCTCTCTTTCTCTTTTCCTAATTTCTCCATTTTCTCTCTCTTCTTATTTCTCTCTTTCTCTCTCCTTATTTCTCTCTCTTTCTCTCTCTTTCTCTTTCCTTATTTCTCTCTCTTTCTCTCTCTTTCTCTTTACTTATTTCTCTCTCTTTCTCTTTCCTTATTTCTCTCTCTTTCTCTCTCTTTCTCTTTACTTATTTCTCTCTCTTTCTCTCTCTTTCTCTTTCCTTATTTCTCTCTTTCTCTCTGTCCTCATTTATCTATTTTTCTCTTTTTCTCTCGTTGCTGCTGTTTTTCTCTGTTTCTCTTTTCTTCTTTCTCTCTCTCCCTTCTTCGTTTTCTCTCTCTCTTTTTCTGTCTTTCTCCCTCTCTCGCCCTCTACCTATCTTACTCAACTCTCTCTCTAGGCTGAGCTAGACCTTATTTTCTCTATCTCATGAGTCTCGTCATTTTACCGCCTAAAACTTATCTTTCTCCGGTTTCTGTCGGTAACTCTTCGTATCAATTTATACGCATGTCTTCCCTTTCCCTATGGCCTTTCCCCTTTGATTTCTCTTATCAATTTCCTCTGTCTCCTCTCCCCCTGTAATATTTTCTCTCTCGTTTCTTTCTCTCTTCCTCTCCTGCTTTCCATTTCCTTCCATTCTCTCAATCCTCTGTGCTCATCTATTTTTCATCTTTCTCCTTTTATAATTTTCTCTCCCTTTCCTTGGCAGTCCGCTCCTCCTGTCTGACTTAAATTTCCGATTTAGTCCCCTTGTTATATACCTCCCCCCCGCGTGTCATCTCTTCTTCCTCTCCACCTTGTGTCTTTATATTGTGTGAACTATAAAGTCAAGATCATTCCGTCTTTTGATTTTGTTTCCCTCCCTCCTTCTGTCCTCTCTCCCTATTTTGGACAATCCGCTTGTGGTGCTATAAGCTTGACAATTTTAGAAACTGAGGGTAGCTTCCCCGCATAATGACCTCATGTCTGAGTCTGCACGTGTACAAGCAAAGGGGAGAGAAATAGGACACAAGTTAAATACGTTGTCTGTCGGCATACAAGGAAAATGTGGATGACAAAGAAATTGGAAGTTGAGTCACGAAACCAAGGAAGAGGGAGAGAGAGAGGGAAAAAAATGTACAGGTGAGGAAAAAGATAGAAAAAATATGAGAAGAACAAACAAATGAGGGGCATGGGGGAAGCATACGAAGAAGAAGGTCTTTGGAAGGAGAAGTTGCGGGGGATGAGAGAGAAAAAAGGGACACACACACACATAAACAATAAAATAAAACTTTATTAATGGAATTAGCACTTATAAAATAAATTCCAATTACCTCATGTGATTTACAACTATTTGCACAGGCTTTCTTCATGAATTTATATGACGTGGCTCCTTTTTTGAGAAAATACGAAAACCTTATCCCCGCACACACATTCAAAGTCACTACAGACCGCAGGTGAGTAACTTGAGAGGAAAAACATAACTGGGACTAAATCCCATATCCCTCACTCCAAGGGATAGAGGGAAAGATCGAGAGAGAGAGGGAGGGAGAGAGGGAGAGAGAGAGACAGAAAGAAAAAGAGAGAGACGGTAGATGTGCACACGTTTGCTTTACCTTGTTACAGCAGTAATTCCTTAACCACTTACCAGCACACTTAAGCATTCGCTTAGCTCGCAGATTGAAAAAGAGAGAAAAAAAACAGATTCTGTATATATCACAACCAACTACTACATCCAATGTTATGACTCTTAATATTCCTCCTTCCTAAACACTAGTTTCCCCATATAATACTAGTGCTAGTAGGATAAATGCTTCCGAACAACACTGGCATAAATTGTTTGGACCATCTCTTAGCAGCTCACTCCATCATGTGGCTACAGGGTGTACATAAGTACTGACTTGGAATGGCAGTTGATTTGTAATAAGAACGTCCTTTCTTTCATTATATCCTTTCTACATATGCACTACTCTTTGAAGCTCGGAGAAAAAAAATATTGCTTATGTACAAAATTCTGCATGTGTGTACATTGTAGCTGTCTTTTCGGTTACAGAACTTGGCATTTTCTCCAAGGCGGTGAAGACTTAAATAGAGAGAGAGATAGAGAACAGAGCAGGAGACAGAAAAAAAATTCTGAGAAAGAGCAGCGAGAGCAAATTATTTAGACACATACGACAGAGACACGGAGAGACGTAGAAGTTCCGTGTAAATGCGGAGCTACGACCAGGAGCAAGAGAGAGATAGAAAGGGAGATGCAGGAAAAGGGTGAGAGCGAAAAAAGAAATAAGAGTGGCAATGGAAGAAAGAGAGAAGAGAGGGAAAGGTGGTACAGAAGAAAAAGAAGAGCTACCAGACGGGATCAAAACCAAAAGACGGAGCACGCACAGGATAGGAAGAAAAATGAAAAAGAGATGGTGAGTGACAGAAAACAGACGGAGTTGTCAAAAGGAGACAGCACGATGGAAGAGAAACACAATTCATCAAGAAATTAGGAAGAAAGAGATCTGTAGCAAATGCAGGGCAGGGATGAGGCACCGAGAGAAAGAGAGAAGATTAAGCACCAAATGGGAGATACATGGAGCGAGAAAGGAGGGATTTAGAAATAAAGTTAAGGTAGAGAAAACTGTGTGGGAATTGAAAAGAAACAGGCAGAGGTTCAGAAAAGAAGAAAAGAGAAAGAGAAAAGAATAGAGAGAAAGGGAGAGAAAAATAAAGAGAAAGAAACAGGTGAATAAAAGAAAAGAAAGAGAAATAAAGAGATAAATGCTAACAGACCAACAGAAAGAGCAAGAAAGAGGTAAATAGAAGGAAGGACAGAAAAGAAACAAGAGAAAAGAAAAAGAACTAAAAAAGACAAGAGAAAAATAAGGAAGAAAAAAGATGGATAAAAGGAAAGAATGCTAGACAAAAGTGGAAAGCAAAATGGAGAAATATGGACAAGAAAAATAAATAAACATAGGTAGAAAAGACGGAGAAAGAGGAAATAGAGAAAAAAGAAGAGGCAGAAACAGAAATTAGAGAAAAAGAAAGAAAGAAACGAGGAAGAATGAGAAAACAGGAAAAAAGAGAGAGAAGGAAACTACAGAAAGAAAAGGGGAAAGAGAAAATAGGAGAGAAAGAGAAAATACGGACAGAAAAAGAGGAGATAAGAGGGAGAAAGAGAAAATACGGACAGAAAAAGAGGAGATGAGAGGGAGAAAGAGAAAATACGGACAGAAAAAGAGGAGATGAGAGGGAGAAAGAGAAAATACGGACAGAAAAATGAAAAAGAGAAGAAACCACAGAGACGCAGACGAAAAGGGGTAGAGTGAAATAGAGAAATGGATCCACCAGGAAAGAGAGAAAGATGACAAGAAGTTTTGCAAACAATCAATGGCAGGAGTCAGTACCTTGGTAATAAATGTGCCAGACAACAAGTGTGTTATAAGAGCAAATCCTGCTGGAGACAGTAAAACATTGGACAGATGAGGAACTTGGCCAACATGAATTTATTTGTCTTTTTCTTCCCTGCAAAACCCCCACGTCTCTCCCTCTACCCCTCCCCCTCCCATGCCATCCCTCACTCACTCACTCACTCACTCACTCTCTCACTCACACACTCACTCACTCACTCACTCACTTACCCACTCACTTCTCTTGAGGTCACGGAGGGTTTAAACCCAGACAAATGTATGTGCCCACAAAGATACGAGATAATCTGGGCGAAAATCCCTTTCAAATTGAATACGAACCAACTAGTACAACTATTAAATTCATTTACTAAACTCCTACCACACCACAGAATCCAACCCTTGCTACTAGATGCAGTAGGAACTCCGTAAAGTAAACAGCGCATACCACAGTCAAGAAAATGGATAGGCGGGAGGGTGTAGAAATAAACTAAGGCGATGAGAAGAGACTCAAAGAGAGAGAGACACACACAAAAACAAAAAAGCATTGAGAAAACGGCGGATTTTTCACTATGTAGTAACCTGCCACATTGTTTAGTAATACTAAATACCAGAGGATCAACATTGGAAGTTATGCCACAAACAACCTCACAAGAAGAAACCTCCTGGGTTCATGCTTTACTTTCCCCTATTTTTTCTCTCTCCTCTTATAACACGTCATACGAATTAGGAAGAGAGGGAAAACAGAGACATCGAGAGAGACGACGTCAGGTCTCAAAAGAGAAGTATCAAGCAGGAAAAACGAATGCAGAATAGAAGAGAACGAGTAGGGTAGTCACCCTCACAGAGAAATCCTCACAAGCATTGAAAGAAACAGAGAGATGCAGGAAGGAGAGAAAAAGGCAAGAACGAAGAGCAAAAATTGAGGGGAGAGAGATATAAATCAGACACAGGAAAAAGAGAGAGAAAATGGAAAGGAAAGAATAGAACGAGGAACGAGGGAGAAGCAGGTGGAAAGAGGAAGAAAATGAGAGAGAGAGAGAGAGAGAGAGAGGAAAACTGAGAAACAGAAAGAGAAAGACATACTGCGAGAGACGGGGAAAGGAAGAGAAAGAGATGGAAAGAGTAACAAATAGACAGGTGGCAACAAAGAGGGGGAAAGGGACATGAAGAGAGAGATGGAAGGAAATAGAAATGGAGAGAGAGGAATAGAGAGGAGAGAGATGAAGAAAGAGAAACATGGGCAAGAGATAAAGAAAGAGAAAAATGGAAGAGACTAAAGGGAGATAATAAGCAAAAGAGAGATAAAGGTAGAAATATGAACGAAAGGAAGAAAGAGAGAAATGCGGAAACGAGAGACAAAGAGAGGGAAATGTGGAAAGGAGAGACAAAGAGAAAGAAATTTGGAAAAGAAACAAAGAGAAGGAGAAATTTGGAAGAGAAACAAAGAGAAGGAGAAATATGACTGATGATGAAAGAAAGAGAGAAATGTAGAAAAGAGAGACAAAGAGAAACAAGGAAGAGAGACAAAGAGAGAGAAATATAGTAAAAAGAGACAAAGAGAGAGAAATATGGTAAAAAGAGACAAAAGCAAGGAAATATAGAAAAAAGTTTCAAAAGCAGAGAGAAATATGGAAAAAAGAGACAAAAGCAGAGAGAAATATGGAAAAAAGAGACAAAAGCAGAGGGAAATATGGAAAAAAGAGACCAAAGCAGAGAGAAATATAGAAAAAAGAGACAAAAGCAGAGAGAAATATAGAAAAAAGAGACAAAAGCAGAGAGAAATATAGAAAAAAGAGACAAAAGCAGAGGGAAATATGGAAAAAAGAGACAAAAGCAGAGAGTAATTTTAAGGAATTTTAAGGAAAGAGAGAAAGAGAAATAGAGGGAAAGAGACACAAAGACAGAGAGAGGAAAACAGAGGAAGGAGAGTAATAAAAAGAGGGAAACGGGAGAACTAAGGAGAGTCAGAATAGGAGCCAGAGAGCAAAAATAGCGAGAGAAATAGGGGGAGTGAGAAGGTGGGAAGGAGAGGGAAAGGGAAAGAGAGCAAGAGTATGACAAAGCGGGAGAGAGGTCAAAATACTAATCTCAAGGATGATCCTTGTCAAATCGTTTGACTTTTCATTTCATTTCAACACAAAACAAAGCAAAAAAAGTTATGCAGAAACTACAACTTTTTTTTTCCGTGTGACGAGTTACTCCTGTTTTTTGTGAGTCCATTACCGTGAATGATAAGCACGAAGATGATCACCATCACGTTTGTTGTTGTATATGTGTGTTTTTTTTTTGTCCACACATTAATAACAATTTTTTTGTAGGGATCTTCAGAGGAACATTACGCATGAGTTGAGTGGGACAAACATTCTTCCATCCTCATCATCCTTGTTCCGTTACTCAAGGGTTTGTTTTAAATAAGGAGTCCTCCAAAAAACACGCAGGGATTGCCGGTTCCTACACTCATACATACATATGTACATATAGATACGTACATTATGTTAGTTCGGGGTGCCAGACTTTTTTTTATCAGAAGGTTGTACTAGTTACTGGTGCTGGTGTTATTACTTGTGTATTTGAGCTACTACTACTGCTGCAGCCGTTAAAAGTACTTGCAGCAGGGGCAAGAAAGTGCGTATCGAGTGTTATCTTGTCTCCCCCGTGCAGTTCCACGATGTTATCCGAGAAAGAGAAAACAATTTTTTTGGGGGGGGCAAGAGAGAGCTCCCTCAGCCCTCCCACATTTCTTCCATCCAAGCTTGATTTACGACAGCAATTATTACAAGTATAAACTGTCGTCACACACATTGCCGTGCATTTTATGAGCTTTCTCTGTAAAGAAAAAAAAACGGGGGGGGGGGGTTCTCACTTGTTAAGTTTGATCCTTACCGTGGACACACACACTCAATGTATGTTGCATTAGTTATTACTTCTCCCTGTAATTCAGTCACGGGGCAAATATATACACATTTTTTTGGGTGTCGTAACAGTTGTACGGAGAGGCCATTATAGAAGACTACTAAGCCTTTAACGGGTCAAGAACTCTCTCTCTCTCTCTCTGTCTCTCTCTCTTCCTCTCTCCCTCCCACTGCTTTCTTCTTCCATCGACTCTTTCCTTCTCCCTCAGTCATTCTTCTAATTGATGTGTCTTCCAATTTCCTCAACTTATTTTCCCCAACTTTGTCATTCTGTGCCTCTCTTTCTCTCTCTTATCTTTCTCTGTTTCTTTCCAACTATATTTATTCGGTCTCTCTTGCATCCCTTATTGCTTTGCAATATTGTCATTCTCTATTTTTCCTTTTTTTCCTTTGTTTCTACGCGAATTTATCAATTGTTCAATTTTTCCCTTTGTTTCTACGCGAATTTATCAATTGTTCCCTTTTTCCCTTTGTTTCTACGCGAATTTATGAATTGTTCCCTTTTTCCCTTTGTTTATACGCGAATTTGTCAATTGTTCCCTTTTCTATACTTCCTTCTCTCTCGTTCAATTTTTATTTCTTTTTCTCTCACTCATTTGCACTTTCTTCCCTTCTTTTCTCTCCCTCTTTCTCCTTTTCCTCTCTTTTTCTAACCTTTTTTTTATCTTGCTATTTCGAACCCTTTCTACTCTCCCTTTCTTTCGTGCTTTGACAAGCCTCTTTCCCTTCCTCTATTTTTCTTTCTTTTATTTCTCTCATGGCTCTCTCTTTTCGTCATCTTCATTTTCCTCCGTCTCTTTCTCTTCGCTTTCCTCCGTCTCTTTTTCATTTTAATCCGCCTCTTTCTCTTCATTTTCCTCAGTCTCTTTCTTTTTTTCCTCCGTCTCTTTCTCTTCATTTTCCTCTCCCCTATCGTGTTCCACGGGCCCTTCTGTTCCCTCCATGATTCCAATTCTGGGTATTTCTCTGGTTCAATTACCCTGTTCACCTTTTCTCCAGCTTTCTCTCTTACTAGCAGTGATTGAACTGCAAAGATGCTTGTGTAAGTTGTTTATATGGTCAGTATATGACTGTAGTCACGGTTATCCCTTGTCCCGATTATTTCTGAATGGTCTTTACTGCCTCCACCAAAAAAAAAAAAATGTCCCGCCTCGGCCCTCCCACACTCCTGCCCCTGTCCATACTCTCGAGGGAAATCTCATTATATCTGACATTGACATTGGGAGGTACAAATGAGGGTTCCTTGTAAGTTATTATTCCGTGGTAGGAACAGAATCACGTGGATGTGATGTGGGTGGGTTTAGTACGCCATCAAAAATTCTGAGAAGACTGAGGAATGTGGGGAAAACTTTTTAAGGTCTCTGTGTAAGTTTTATCCTAGATGCAAAAAGAAAGTTTACAAAAAAAATATGTCATCTCTTTTTAACCTTCCATTCTACTTTTTTCCATATGACCAATGTGTTTGATCGCACAGAGTAATCGCGTTTGATCATTGAAGCCATGCTAACGTGTACTTTTCGTGCGAATGCGTACATCACGGATAACGTTATATATTACACGTTCCCAAAGAAAAATATTATCCTTTATTATTATTTTGTCCTCGGGAATTCACTAACATGAGACGGCCATTACATTTGAAAATGTATATTTCCAGTGGAAGTAAAATACAAAAGAAGTACCGGAGGGAAGATGGGAAGAAGTAAAAAAAATATGGATGAGTTCAAAGGGGGAATAATTGCCTAAAAACAAAAACAATGGTCGGTATTGGAAGTCACTTTTGCTGGGGGTATGGCTAGCAGTCGGGCTAATCCAAACATGGCACAGGTCGTGGGAGTAGATAAATCAAATGTAGTCAAAGGCTTTGGAAATTAAAAAATAATAGTCCTTGTACGACATCAATGTGCATACAATCCACGAGGATATACATACATGATTGTCTGCGAAGTCATAGGCAAGCCATACTCTCATGAATCAATATCGCACCGTTTTTTTAAGTGAAAGAGAGATGTAAAGTAGAGAAGGAAGAGAGAGAGAGAGAGAGAGAGAGACGAGACGATCCCTGCACCCCTTTGTGTGACTCACACATAAAAGAACCTAAGAGTGAAAGATTGAGTCAGCAAAAGATGAGAGAACGTATCTCTCATAAAAAAAGAAAGTCTTACTTTTTTGCTAATGTTTCCCTACTTATCCCAGGTTATGGATGTTTGGGATGAAGAAAATTAGTTTACAGCAAACTTTTCCACATTCGTACGTACAAAACCTTCACGGGTAAAAACAAATTTGTGAATCTCTCAAAAAGCTATACAAAGAAAGGGGATGAGAAGAAACTTAGTGGAAAGTAAAAGTCTTCCTTTTTTAACTTTTAAATCAAATGCTTAGTGAACTGGATGAGAAAGCATGATTTACTGGAAAATTGATGAAAACCTCTTTACCAAAAGGTCGATACGTATTTATGCCTGTACATGGACCGCCAAAATAATTATACCTATATTGGAGAGAAGAAAGTCCAGGTTTCCTGGGACGTCCTCGGCAGAGAGAAAAATGAGGAGCAAAGCATAGAGACATTCAGAGAGGAGAACAGCGAGAAAGCGGACTAAGCGAAACAAATGTATGCTAGGTCAAAAATTATACACGAATATTCTGGAAGATCATGGAATATTTCCACAGTATGTGTCATGCTAGCGGAAATTGTCCAACATGCATTTCTCTAGCTTCTGGATGCTTCTTCGCAGCATCAGCATTTATCCTTCAACGTTTATATCTCCGCCATTGTCAAGGTCAAGGCTCAACATCTTAATAGTAATTTTTGCAGGCGTTGACAGCCTTCTCCGACGTTTGTAAAAGTCCCTCAGCCGGGTTCACATAATAATGATTAGGTCGTAAACCAGATTTTTGTACAAGTATGTACTAATATATTCTGGCCAGAAAGGTACCACTGACCGACATCTACGATATTTCATCATCTTGGAAAACATTGTACTTATTTATAATTGGATTGTACATTAATATGATCAAAAGATTTGTATTTAATCCCCATGTCCAGCATGGAGCACTTTCATGCGGTTCTTTTCAGGTTCACTAAAGCTTGGTTTTGACCTCCGTTATAATTTTCAATAAAGATTCGGCACGAAAAAGTGAAATCTCTATCACTCCTACTCTCCCACGTTATTTCTACACACCGTCAATCGAGTAGCACACAAGTACATTGTTGAGCATTGTTAGGAAGTGCACTGGCAAAAGGATCATTAAGAAAAAACCCTAACATTGAAAGAAGAGGGAAGCAGATAAAAATATACAGGGATGAGGAATGAAAGGAAAAAAATAGGAAAAAACAGAGCGAGGAGAGCAAGACGAGAGAAATCTAAAGGGGAGAAAACGTCAAAAAGAAAAAAAAATAGGAGAGAAAAGAGAAGAAAACGGAAAGAAGAGCCAAATACTGCAAGAGAAGATAAAAGGGAAAGTGAGAAAAAAAAAAGAAAATGTAGATATGAGAAACGAGGAGAAAAAATACAAAAATATGGAAAGAAATGGAGACACTAAAATAAAGAAGGTTCTAACTGCTGCCTTGAGACAGCTCAAAAGAAACTTTGTGGCTCCACCGCCTCCCCTTGCCTAATCCTCTCTTATCTCCCAAATGTGACGCAACCCTGGCATCCTCTTCATGTCCAGTACACTCATACAGAAGATGAGAGAGAAAAAAAGAGTGCGAACTTTCCGAACCTCCTCAGCTTATCCATACTTATAAGGTTGTTAGCCCAAAAAAAGAATCTTTTCTCAGTTCTCAAGTCACTTCTATTTAAGGAAAGATGAATAAGAGTGGTGATATAGACACTTGATTATTTTCCAGTTAAGTAAGTAAATCACAGTATTTTACATCTTCACAAAAATTGCCTGCCGTCTGGTCCCGTCCATTCACATTCTACCCCAATTAATTAGTAAGCCCGGCACCAGTCCTAGTATTACCCTCCCATTACACACCCACAAAAAAAAAGTCCCTGGAACCACCATATAAATATCAATACCTTCAATCAGTGAAATGGATTCCAAAGGTGACTCCACAAAGTCCTTTTTTTTTTGCTACTCCAAAAACTACGGGGAAATAAACTCCTTTGGAGTCTGCCCTTATCTAAAAGGATGACCATGACGAAATCAAGGACAACCTTGGCATCTCTTTTAAATCTCCTATATATTTCCCCCTTTGGACGTCACGGTGTCAGTGTGTCAGGGGTTGTACGTGATAGGTAAATACAGGGCATTTTGTTCAGCCTTTGAGAATGGGTCAGAGGATGACAAGCATGAGAGCGGAGAAAGAAGAGGAAGGAAATGGCCATCTCCGACCCCTCAAGAAATACATTGGGAGCTTCCAAACACGAAAAGGTGGATAAGAGCACTAGACATGTGTATATATATGTGTACATACTTATATACACTCACACCATGAAAGCAGATACAAATACATGGGCATAAATACCGAAAAAAAACCGTGTATTTCAAATATCTATGTATGTTTCTGGTTCCCACAAGAACCACAAATTTCTTTTTTTTTGTAGGATTTTCTCCACCTCACCAAAGCCATTTCCGGATCCGTGTGGATCCTCACAATTTAACAGTGGGGGAAAAAATCTCTCCTTGTAAGTAATTACCTATATCTCCATTAACTACTGCCCTTGCATTAAACTCCTTTAATATTAGATATGATGACGTAAAGCACATAAATTAATGAGAGGTGAAGCTTCGGAGAATACCCCCCGCAATAGTAATTACACGGGTATTAGTTGTATAAAGGAGGAGTAGGTAGATACATGTATGTATTATTATGTATATATATACGTACATTATGCATGTTATCTAACAGGGCATGACCAACAGCGGGTAATGGACAGGTTTAGTACCCTCACATATTGACCAGGGAAGCCCCTCCCTTAATACGTCCGGGCCTCTTGAGGCTCCTCTTAGGTTAATTGTCCATGGACCCAATAGGTGACTATTTTATCAGGTGTGAGGATCCTTATTGTGACTCCAAAATGTGTGTAAACAAGAGATGTTCTTACACCGCAATGAAGAGGCGCCGGAGAGAAAGTTTCTGAGGGGGAGGGGAAGTTTGAAAGAAAAATAATGATTTTCCACCCAAATAAAAGACCTTTCTGTCTATAGGAGAAATGACAGGGTGGCCTACGTGTGTGTCCATATAATCAACGGGGAAATCCGCATTGGTCGTACCAGACAGACAGAAGCGAGAGAGAAAATTGAAAAGAGAGAGAGAGAGAGAAACAAAAGTGAATACAGAGAGAGAGAAAAGTGAAGAGAGAGAGAAAAAAATGAAAAGAGAAATAGAGAGAGAGATAAGTGAAGAGAGAGACAGAAAAAATGAAAAGAGAAAGAGAGAGAGAGAAACAAAAGTGAATACAGAGAGAAATAAAAAATGAAAAGAGAAAGAGAGAGATAAAAAAGTGAAAAGAGAGAGAGAGACAGAGAGAAAAGTGAAGAGAGAGAGAGACAGAGAGAAAAGTGAAGAGAGAGAGAGAAGAGTGAAACGAGAGAAAGAGAGAGAGTGAAGAGTGAAACGAGAGAAAGAGAGAGAGTGAAAAGTGATTCCGTTCATTCCAATACTAGGAAGGAGCGACAACCTTTAGTCACATTACAAATTAGTAAAACGGGATCAAAGAGAATTCCAAGTCATTGATCACAAGACTTTTATATATTTATTTTCTTTCCCACCACACTCACACACACCTACCAAATGTCCCAAAACGAATGTTATTGTTGCTTTCTCGCTCTATGTACACAAACTTGAATAAATCCCAGCTGCTACCACAGTTCACGTGGAGTTGTTGAAAGACTGCAATTTTTTGGGGGGGGAGGAGGAGGTTCTTGTGCATATGTATGTATACATACATATTAGATATGAGTGTGTACAAACACACACCTACTCACACACGACACTATGCGACGTTCCCATCGATTTCCACTTCACCCGTCACCCACCTTCATTTGACTTTCATAATAGTCATAGTAATATTAGAAAATAAAATTCAACCAACAATAGTGCTTTCTCCTACACTTTCCCATGTGCCTTCCTTTCACTGTCCCCTTCATCTCATCTTTCCCATTTTTATCGTCAGTACGTTCCTCTCTCAAATTAATCTCCACCCTTTTTTTTGCCATTCAGAGAATATACTAGTATTTAGCTTTCCTTTCTTTTGGCATCTTCTCCAAGCACTTTCCCCTGCTTTCCTTCTTGTTCTTTTATTTTTCTGCACCATTTCTCATTTTATTCCTAGTTTTCTCTCCTTTCTCTCTTTCCCAAACTTTCTCCAGTCTCACTTTTATTTGAATTTTTTTCATTTCTCTCTTCCCTTGATCCAAGGCATCTCTTGCCACTTTCTCTGATTCTCTCTCCAGCCTTTTCTTATTCTTTCTTTCTTCTCTCTTTTTGCATTTGTAAATTCTGTTGTATTTCGTTTTTTCCTCTTGTTTTATCTACTCCTATCCATTCCAACTGCACCATTAAAAACCCTGCGGGTACTGAGATGTGCGGTCCAATTATTGAGACCCTTGAATCTAATGACAACAACAGGTATTCATCAGACTCCTGATAACTTCCACCAGTATCAATATCAGGGATTCAAAAACACACAATTACATGCATCCACGGCACTATTACATAAAATTACCTGTAAATAATTTACCTTCCCACAATTCCAAGTACCCAGACGCAGCATCTGTAACCGCAAGCTTCAGTGAAAATACGGGGAGACTATTTATAGTTAACAGACACGTGCTACAGCAACACATGACTAACACCCTCACGTGATGTGGTGACGTGGAGTACGTGATATAATAATATTTCATTAAGGTTAGTATCCTTCAATGAAATATCTTAGATTCCTCAGGGGGGAAGATCTGTCATAGAAATTGTGTTTGTGCAGTAACTTTTGGAGAAAGTTTGTATATTATTTCTTGAGCGACAAGTTGCTTCAATTTTATTTGGAGGTTGAAGGTATATCGGAGCATACAACAGTCATGTGTGCGTACGTATGCATATACAAGTAGTTATATGCATTAGCGACCTCGACTTTGTACATCGACCTTTCCTTTTGATGGCAAGACACCCTCCCAGCCATTGTCAAGGATTTCAATTGAATGCGGGGCAATTTTAAAGCGTTCACACGATCCAAAAAGATTGTGTGGTGGGGGGAATGAAGACAATGGGAACAAAGTGAAAAGCGCTGGGGAGAGGGGGAAAGAGGGAAGGAGAGAGAGAAAGCAAGAAGAAATGGGAGGTAGTAAGACAGACTCAAATAAAAGGAAGGGAGAGAGAAAGGAAAGTGAATGAAATACAAAGTTAAAAGAAGGAACGGTGAAAGTAAACGGATAAAAAATATAGGAAAGTAAGGTTGTAAAACGAGGTGAAAGTACATACGCTGGTGACTTCCAAAGAAAAAAAAACAATGAATGTCAAAGGAAATAACAGAGCCTGTGGAAGAGACACCCTCTTTTTTCTCTCTCTCCATAAACACCAAGGGAAAGTGACATTCCAAAAAAAAAAAGGATGGGAAAATCCTAGGAGGAAAAGGACGAAATGGAATCTCAGTCTCTACTGAAAAGAGGACAAATAAAAAAAATGCGTGTAATTTTGGAGTGAAAATGTTATGAGGTTGTCAATAGTTACAGAGGATAAAGACAATCGCTAATAATTTTTTTTATCACTTCCTGTGTTTATTGAATGAAGAAAAAAAGGAACGAGGGAGAAGCCTTTTTTTTTGCTGGGGAATATTTATGGTTCCTTTTTATAGTTGTTAAACAAACATCTACTGGGCTTTTGGGAGTAGTAAATACAACATGCCAAGGCACTTCTTGCTTCTCACAGGGAGCTATATTTATTCTAGTACAGGAATAAAAAGGGATTTCACCAATCTCTTCCTCCACATTCTTGTCTACTGGTTTTGTCCTTGCCCCACCCGAATAGTGCCTCCATTCATAAAATAATGGTAAAACTTTTTTTTTTGCCTTCTCTCTCTCACACTAATATTCTCATCATCTAACATCTTTCTCTCTAAGGCGATCTCAACCTTTATTTCTTTCTCTCACAATCTGTCTTGCTCTTTATGCCTCCAACTTTTCTCTGATGCTCTTTCCTTGCCATTCTCTATCTTTTTATCTCCTGCCTTATTTCTCCCTTTCCTCTCTTTTTTTATCTCGTCACCTCCCATTTTTTCATTCTACCATGGTCTTTTGCGTTTTTAATCTCTCTTGCATGATATCTCTCATGCTCTTTCGCGCTCCTTTTATGTCTCTCTCATGATGTCTCTCTTGCTCTTTCTTTTTCTTTATTTCAATCTCCCGGTATCTTTCTCTCGATTTATATCTCAAGCTCAATTCTGTTTCTTTGTATCTCTTTTATGCAATTTTTCCATCTTTCTCTTTTTTCTGGTTTTCCCGAGTAGTTCAAGCTGTCTCGTTCATTGATTTATTCTCTCTCTTTGTCTCTCTGTTTTTTCTTAAGCTCCATTTGTCTCTTTTTGCACGGTCTTGGATGCTCGCTTTGTCTTCTCTCTCGAGTTCTTTCTTTTTCTCACATCTTCTCTCTTTTTGTCTCTTTTCTTCTTCCGTCTCTCGCTTTTTCTCCTGTCTCTCCCTTTTTCTCCTCTCTCGTTTTTTCTCCTTCTGTCTCTCGCTTTTTCTTCTTCCGTCTCTCGCTTTTTCTTCTTTCGTCTCTCACTTTTTCTCCTTTTCTCTTTTCTCTCTCGCCAACTCTCTCTTAGCACTCGGCCTCATATCTCTCATAATTGATCAGCCGGGAAAATTTCATGTTGATCCCCCTACCAAAGTATTAAAACGGAGTTTCCCACTTCTGTCATGCCTTGGAAATTACCCAACGATCCACCCCTCAATAAAATGATTGAAGAGAATGTAATATGTGACTTATGTCCAAAATTTATGAGCACCACACAATTGTTTTTGATCAACGAAAGTCTAGAATACAGCACGGACACACCAAAAAAGCCTGGGCAACTATTTCTACACGAGGAAACAAAATCCTGCAAATTGATGTCCACTGGCTGGAAAAGTAACTATGTACTACAGTTTCCTCAAAGTATTGCATTCGTTCCAGAAATTCCTCATTACTACTGACCTTAAGAATCTTGGACTGGTCATCACATTTGTATGTATTTATTCCCCTGGAAGCACATATGGGTGTAGTAAGTGGAGTGTGAATCAGGATTTAATGAAGCAAAAAAAAAAGTGAAAGGGGAAAAATGGAGGGAAAAACTCACCGTGAGTAAAAAGAGGTCGTCTTCACCATCTTAAAGGGGGGCAAGGGAAGAAAACAAATGATTCATGCCCAGTTTTTCCCATATGAGTGAGATCCTTTTACAACGGCATTTTGGCTGAATCACAATCCCAAACAGTTTTTTTTTTTTGGAGTCAATCTACCATCACTAGCAGGAGTGATAGGAGTATCAATAGTTGTAGGAACAGCAGCTAAATAAAAAAATATTATCCTGTTTTTCACCTCTCTGCACCCCCTTGTTAAGCAAGGTGTGAAAGGTGTAGTAGAAAGGATGGGAAAAAATGGACTACACGGGGGACTACCGCATGCATTTTTCCCTTATATTAAATCTCCCACTAAAATATACTGTCCTATACGTGAACCACCTAAATGTGTGTAGCCGACACCCAGCATATTGAAAAGGTAGTGACAATCCCCGGGAGGAAGAGGAACAATAAAATGGTGAAATGTTGTTCTGACTCTTCCTTGACGTTGAAGGATGAGATTTTCTAGCGTATAGATGCAATTATATACATATGGAGGCCTATACATTTAAGTGTACCTCACAGAACCTCGTCCACCTACCACTTCCACATGTTCCTTCCGGATGAATACACACACATACATTGTAGCTATCAGCGTATCCCATTATTATACTCCAAACTCTTCTGCATACCCCCACATGATGCGTTCTGTGCTTCAAAAACCTCCAGAGAAAAGGGGAAAGAGGCAACATTTTTGGTTCGGGAGAGAAAGATGGAACGCTTTCAGAGGGACTTGTGGCTCTTCTCTTCACTTCAGGTAAAAACGTACATACAATACTCATACAAAAATTTGTCACTCCAAACTTTTCCCTGCAGGCACAGAGGGACTGCAACAATAAACAAAATTGCCACGGAGAGAAAGAATGAGAGAGGGAAACCAGAAATACAAGGAGGGAAGAGAAAGGAAAGGAGTGACAGGGAATAGCGTACAACGGAAAGGAAGAGCCAGAAGCAGAAAATGAGATAGATATAAAGCGAAAGAGCGAGGCAAAAGGAGAGACTAGAGAATGGGCAACCGAACGACACGAAGCAGAAAGACAATGGGGAAAATATGGAAAAGCGGGGGAAAGTGTGACAAGAAAAGAGGTAAAAAAGAGGAACGCAGACCGCAGGGAGCGAGGGAAAAACAAATAAGAGATCAAGACGGAATAGAGGAGAAAATAAAAGATGAAAGGAAAAGAAAAATAGAGAGAAATAATAGACGAGAGACGAATAACTTGGAATAGTAGATACATATGACAGATGCGTTTAGAAAGTCATTGTATAACAGAGAGAGAGAGAGAGAGAGATGTCAGGCGCAGAAAAAAACAAAAAGAGAGAGATGATAGGTACAGAGAGAAACGGAGAGAGATATAATAGGTACAGATAGAAAAGAGAGAGAGAGGAAAGGTACAGAGATAAAAAACAAAGAGAGAGAGGAAAGAGGTACAGAGAGTAAAAACAAAGAGAGAGAGAGGAAAGGTACAGAGAGAAAAAACAAAGAAAGAGAGAGAGAGAGAGAGGAAAGGTACAGAGAGAAAAAACAAAGATAGAGATAATACGCACAGAGAGAAAAAAGAGAGAAAACGTACAAAGAGAAAAAACACAAAGAGAGAGAGGAAAGAGGAACAGAGAGAAAAAACAAAGAGAGAGAAAGGAAATGTACAGAGAGAAAAAACAAAGAGAGAGAAAGGAAATGTACAGAGAGAAAAAACAAAGAAAGAGAGAGAGAGAGAGGAAAGGTACAGAGAGAAAAAACAAAGAGAGAGAAATGATAGCTGCGGAGAGAAAGAGAGAGAGATGATTGGTACACGAAGAAAAAACAAAGAGAGAGAGAGAGATGATAAGTACAGAGAGATAAAAAGGGAGAGATGATAGGTACAGAGAGAAAAGAGAGAAGATGGGTGGAGCGAGAGAAAAGGAACGAGACAGAGAAAAAGAAAGAGACCGAAAAAGAAAGCATAGAGAGATAGTATGGGAAAGCGGATAATAAAAAATAATAGAAAGAAACAAAGAGATGTAAGAGAAACAGGCTGAGATACGAATAGAAAGAAGAGAGAGAAGAAAGAGTTGAAATAACAAAAACTTTCTCTCCATCCGCCTCTTCTTCCCTGTAGAGAGAAAAGTGACTTTCCCCCGATTTTTACGGGGCTCTCACAGGGAAAAAATGCGTTTGGTGACGCCATCCCTATAATCAGGGGGTGCCCGCATGGCTAATAATAGGGCAAACAATCACGCATACCATGAACAAAGAAGAGTTTGGACAAATGCACGAGTATTTTCTTAATCCTCATCCCGGAAGAAAACACAGCAATCCATAAAAAGTCTCAAGGTAGGCCATAGTAATCATAAGAATATTCTTTCTTCTCTAATGATCACCAGTACAAATGTACGGCCTACATTTTACCTGTCAAAACTCAATGAGATTTTCTCTCTTGTCAGCCATTTCCTCCTTCCCCACCGGGTGGCGATGGAGAATGGACGAAGGAAAAATCCTACCAGGACTTTCACTAGGGACCCGTCCTTTCGTGGCGAATTCCTAATTTCCGTCCACCCTTGATTCATTTGGAATATTATTTGCGTCAATAATCATGTCATGCTTTCTGTTGGTTGCGCAGGCTAATGAAAGGAGAGCTCCTCACCGAATCCCTTCTGGTTAAAAAGGAGCAAATGAGCCACAAATAAAGGTAAATTAATTTTGTACCTCTAGAAATTGGGGACATTAAAAATCAGTGGGAAGCTTATTTACCCTAGGGGAAAGGTCAAGTTCTATTAAATTGATTGAAGCAGAGAAAATCTCGTCAACAAAAGCAATTGTCTTCATTTACTTGTCTCACTAATAGTAAAGGGAAGACTCGGGAGGTGTGCTCCAACACAAGTTGTATAGTTAGTATGCATACATTCATATAAATACAAAAACAATTTACACAACTCTTCTGTGATCTCCAAGCCGCCCTCGAGGACTTTGAAACTGTGAGATGGTCCACTGAATAAATAACTACTACGTCAATTCGATTTCAGTCCAGCCTAATTAAGGAAATTTCCCCCCATGATGAAAATTTGGAGATTGAAAACACACATAATGCACATATGTGCCTATAGCTATGCGTTTATCTAGATCAGCAAAGTCAATTAGGAGAGTGTCACATAATAAAAATTATTTATCCCCCCAAAGCAATTACAAAGTCATAGCAGGGAGAGAGAAAGTTTTTTGGGGAGATTCAAAAGTTTAGATTTTATGTATGCAAAAAGGAATGTTAAGTGAATTAAAAGAACAATAAAGTAAGGAGCTTCCCTGCACTATTCAAAGAGTCTCCCTCCCCGCTTCAACACTTCCCCGCAGATCCTCTTTCAGATGAGTTTTCTGGTGGATTAAAAACTTGGATATGCACATTCCGATTAGATGGTGTTACAGGTACACTTTTATATTTGAGAATAGCTACATGTATATGTACATGGTAAGGGATATTAGTAGCCAAAATGAGGTCCAAAGAAATTCTTGCACTGGAGATTTTCTAAGTCTTGCACAACAATTTTCAAGGTTCATACGCTCCGCTTTCACCCTGACGTGGAGAAATCCGGGGGAAAGTTTTTTTTGTCTCGAACCTTCTCAACATTCCTCTCTCTCTCTCTCTCTCTTTCCCTCTTTCTCCCGTTAGCAAAGCATGGCCCCTTGTCCAATAGGGACTTTGTGAGGAGTGAAAGAAAGAGTGGAGAGTGCCCATGGGGAGGGGAGGGCAGAAAGAATAATAAGAGCTTGAGAAAATATAGGGGGAAAGTTAACTTTTTACCCCAATTCCTAATACAAGGGCTTTGTTCTCACCCCCAAACATGGCCCCAACATCACTATGGAGAAAGCCAGGAAGACTCGTGGAAGTTCTTCAGCCTTGGTAAATACAGCACCATTTTCACTTCAAACCCGCTTCATGAGAGACCCGATGCAAATCGGCGTAAATTCTTTTCGTGACATTATGCTATCAAGAAAGTTCAATATCACTTTAGAACGCTCCCATATTATCTGTTGTGCTCATTTTTTGGAAGTCATAGGGCAAGCACAGAACGTTATGAATGCACGATCTAAAAAAAACTGACGATTGGACCAGGGAATTTTTGCGAGGCTATTTATGCTTTGGGGTATGTGGATGAACTTGAACTCGTTTGTGTGTATAAATATAGACTTGAATCAATTTGTGAGGTCGGCCCCAGTGCCGTTGGAGCAATCAGAAGAAAAAGTCGAGGATGAGAAGATTGAGGTGAAAGTTCCGTAAGAGTAGTTTGTTTGTCGGATCATAATTTTTCTATTCTTTTGCCCATCCCACAACAGCTGTATCTATACATACATCTGAAAGGTCTGCTTGACCCACACCTACAATGTCTGCTCTCCAGATGAGTCGAAAATCTTCCATGAAATCTTGGATAAGAAATCCATTCAGGTCTTGCATCTTCCCCAGTATAAATTTAGATGATTCTTTCCTCCATTATCGTGTTGCAACTTCCCTTTATGGGCCATTGCCTGTTTAGGAGATCAATCACTTAATAATTAATGGCAGTTGATCACTAGTCTTTCAAAGGTCCTAGAACTTCCGGTACTTCCTCCAAAATCCGCAGTAGTTACCAAATCCTTTTCACATTTTATATAGCGTCCATTTTATCTGCAGAATTGTGGTCACTTTTGGGCTTTCAATTCCCAAGATATAACTCGTACGACGAGGGAAACATAGTGATTGGTCCAGGAAATTCAATCACCACACATTGGAATGGAGGCACGTACTAACACTTATTTTTGTTATATATTACTGAAGTTTCCAATAATGGACCAAGAGGTTATTGAGGAGAAAAGTGGATTCTACATGCGTCTGAGAAGAAAAACATATATTTGAACAGACACCCTGCGTCACTAAGATATTTGTTGGAATAAATTTACACATGTATATAATTTGGTACTTGATAAAAACAACTTCAGTTGTCAATGTATACACCAGAACTTTTATAGACTGTTTACTCAGGGACAGGAAAAGGTAGCCGAAATCTGAGATTCGCGTAAGCTTCCATAACTCTTTTGGTTCTCATCTGCTTTCCTCACACCCGCTCTTTCCTTCTCTATTTCTCTCTTATCTTCCGTATCGTTCTCTACTTCTCTCTCATTTTCTGTATACTTCTGTATTTCTCTCTCATTCCCTATTTCTTTTTGTATTTCTCTCTATTTCTCTCTCATTCCCTATTTATTTTTATATTTCTCTCTATTTCTCTCTCATTCCCTATTTATTTTTATATTTCTCTCTATTTCTCTCTCATTCCCTATTTATTT
>JAQGBT010003095.1:0-20958 GCA_034698585.1 Disparrhopalites patrizii | reverse complement strand
CTGATTTTATTAACATTTAACTTATTTACATTAATTTTACTGATTTTATTAACATTTAACTTATTTACATTAATTTTGCTACTTTTATTCACATTTAACTTTATTTACATTTAATTTTGCTAATTTTTTTTAATCCTTGTCTATTTTAATGTCTTTTATTAATTTTAATTTTGGAACAGATTAAAATGTGTTTATTTTCATTTCCAGATCATCACGGCTTCACGGGACCGATGCAAAAGGAAGAGGAAAGTTTTGCTCCAGGTCGTGACCTTTGGCTTCAGGCGGGTCAGGAGTTGGGCTTCAAAGTGATGGACTCAAATGAGCCTCAATCTATTGGTACATATGGAGTCTCTCTATAACCACATTCAAGGGAAGGACGAATAATGTTATATGGAGAAATCTTGTTACAGAGAACGTGAATAATTTTGGGGCAAAGTGATACTAAAGTACAAAAATCTCATTTTAAATGGGTATTTTCATGTGTTTTAATGCGAATTAAGGAATTCTATTTGAAACTTGCTGATTTGGCTCCAGCGCGGTGTTTAGTTTCACCATTTTGCCCACTCCAAAAATGAATGTTGTTATAGGGAACTTCTAACACGTGCACGTCTAACACGTCTATTGTGAAGGACGGGGAAAATTATATAGTTACAGAGAAATGTTGGTTTAGAAGTATTGTTATACAGAACAAGATCATAATGTATAAATGCTACGGGGGAATGACAAATCTTGTTACAGTGGAGTCTCTATATAACAACTCTGCAGGGAAGGGCGAAACATATTGTTACAGGGAAATGTTGTTATATAGAATATAAAATATACACCTTATATGTACGAAGGGCTGGAGAAATAATGTTGTTATAAAGAGACTTATTGTAGAGAGACTCCACTGTATAGAGACCCTCCAATGTGTCTCCTACTTCATTTACCTAGGTATATGTATAGCATTTATTTCACTGTAATTAAATTATAATTTCAGTCGCCTCTCTCTATAACAGTACCCTAAAAAGCAGCTTTTGCCCGTTATGGAAGAAAATAAGTCCAGGTATTTAAGAGAAGAACCGTTATAGAAACATATTTTTCTAAATGTTAGTAATTGGAGAAAGTTTTTGAGGGGAGGAGTTTTTTTTACTGCTGGTATAGACTGTTTTAAGAGAGGTCGTTATATGGAGAGTCGACTGTATCTAAATTCTAAATCTGAAAGGATACAAATATATAAAATATGCAGGAATTTTTATAATTGTTTTAAAATGTTTTTTAAATTATTATTTTACTAGGTTTTAGCCCTGCGATATTTAACAAGCGAAGGGGTCATCGCGAGAGCAGCTACACCGCCTACATTGCTCCTATAGAGGGGAAGAGAGAGCTATTGACGATTTACCGTTATTCTGTGGCTTCACGGGTAATAATCATGAAAAATGAGTAATTCAGTAATAATCTAATGAAAACTAAAAAGTAGCTAAATTCCATTTCTCCAGCGAAATCACTCATGTCAAATTTTTCGGCCAAACTTCATCAGTTTATAGTACCTAACGTAGGAAATCATAACTTTTTTATTTTGTCACTCCGTGACCACCTCAAGGGACACGGCAGCATTTTGCACTTTTTCGCCGTTTTGGCTGCGTTTTGGCTGGGGCACAGCCGCTAACCATTGGACTTTGGTGATATTCGGCGAGGGCACGTAAAACGGAATGATCTAGACCAAATTTTTTAATTTCCCGGATTTTAATCTCGGTTCGCCGGAAAATCGCCAAAAACCGTGTCTTTCTCGCCGTCTGGGCTGGCGTTCGGCTGCTAATCATTGGATTTTGATGAAACTCGGCGAGAACATCTTAAACTAAATTGTTTAGCTCCAATGTTTTTATTTCCTCAATTTTCGCCTCGGTTCGCCAGATATTTTTTTGATCGTTAATACCAAATCTTTGGGTTAGTTTCTGGCGAACGGAGGCGAAAAATGAGAAAAATAAAAACATTGGAGCTAAACAATTTAGTTTAAGATGTTCTCGCCGAGTTTCATCAAAATCCAATGATTAGCAGCCGAACGCCATCCTAGACGGCGAGAAAGACACGGTTTTTGGCGATTTTCCGGCGAACCGAGATTAAAATCCGGGAAACTAAAAAATTTGGTCCAGATCATTCCGTTTTACGTGCCCTCGCCGAATATCACCCAAATCCAATGGTTAGCGGCTGTGCCCCAGCCAAAACGCAGCCAAAACGGCGAAAAAGTGCAAAAAGCTGCCGTGTCCATTGAGGTGGTCACAGAGTAACCGAATAAAAATATTATCATTTCCTTCGCTAGGGGCTATGAACTGACGAAGTTTGGCCGAAAAATTCGACACGAATTTTTTCGCTGGAGAAATGGAATTTACTTAAAGTGAAAAGAATTAAAAACGAATTAATTATTGCCATTCCCGGCAGATCCTCTTCGAAAATAAAGGTGCTGTTGGAGTGGAATACACGAGACATGGAATTCCTCGGGCAGCCTTTGCTTCCAAGGAGGTCATTCTCAGCGCTGGGGCCATTCATAGCCCTTTGCTTCTCATGAAATCTGGAGTGGGGCCTGTCGATCAACTAAAAGCTGCTAAGGTAAAGATCAAAATATGAATAATTTCCTAACATTTCCCTTCATGTTCAGTTCAGCCTGACAGACCATTTTTTACAGATACCAGCTTTTTTCATAGCATTTGTTTTTACATTTTAACCCCAATTCCATGGGTTTAGCCATTTGGACTTTTGCATGCATCAGATTGTTGAAAATGGGATCATTTGGTCACTTTTCATAATTCCATATTTGGATCGTATAACGTTCCAGTTGGCATAATCACATGCGACATTTCATATCGTACATTGAGGACGAATAACTTTCATTGGAGAAAAAAATTAAGATCAAAGTTGAAAGGGTTATCATCAGAGAAGAGAAGATCTCATGTAGAATAATTGATTACTCTCAAAATATGAGAGAAATTCTCTGCGTAGCTGTGCAATATTGAATGCTACAGCAAAATTAACTGTGGACTTCCCCTAAGCATATACTCTTAAAAGCGATTCCAAAAAAAGTTCCAATAATTATTCTAGGAAGTCCGCGGAAAAAATTCATAAAGTTAAATTATACATTGTTGATATAAATTAATATAATTAAATTGGCATAATTAAGTTAATAAATTAAGTAAACCACCTCTCACGTAAGGGGAAAAGGAAATTATCGGATAATCCTGTCCAATGGACAAGTTTTGGTGGATTTCTTTCGTTGCTCTTCTCAGCTGTGGGATTTGCCTTGGGCGGGACCTCCCAGAATTGCAGGTGAGCTTTAAATATAATTATAAATTTGCCTGTTTTGGAATTCAAAACGATTTTGGAATTGCCGTATCATGCGTTGCGTTTCAATTGGAATTTTAAAGTTCCATTTGTTACTTTGCGTTGCTTTTGGAATTTTACAGTTTCATTTGAAACTTTACTGTTTTATTTAGAAATTTACAGTTTCATTTGAAACTTTACTGTTTTATTTAGAAATTTACAATTTCAATTTGGATTTTTACAGTTTCATTTGAATATTTACAGTTTTATTTGTAAATTTACAGTTTTATTTGTAAATTTACAGTTTTATTTGTAAATTTACAGTTTTATTTGTAAATTTACAGTTTTATTTAAAAATTTACAGTTTCATTTGTAAATTTGCAGTTTCAATTTAGATTTTTACAAATTCATTTGAAAATTTACAGTTTTATTTGAAAATTTGAGTTTCGTTAGTAAATTTGCGTTTCATTTGAAATTTTACGGTGTCATTTGAAATTTTATTGTTTCGTTTGTAAATTTGCGTTTCATTTGGGATTTTGCAGTTTCATTTGAAAATTTGCAGTTTCATTTGAATATTTGTAGTTTCATTCGGAAAATTGCAGTTTCGTTTGTGAATTTGCGCTTGATTTAGTATTTTACAGCTTCGTTTGTAAACTTGCGTTACATTTGGAATTTGCATTAATTTTTACCGTTTTTTTTTTGTGAATCCAGGAAATTCGTGCAAAGAGAGACGCTCACGAGTCAACAGTCCAAAGGGTCGTGACCTTGCTGGAGCGCAGCAGTAGCAATAATGCCTACAGGGAATACCACCTGAACCGATCCGTAGAAGAATGGCGGAGGCTGGAGAGTGTGACCTATTCCCTGGATATGGAGCAAACTCTCCAGCGAATCATCTCCGTGATGGCTCCCCGAATTGCAGTAGAATATTCCCGGCAACCCCAATTCACCCTAGCAAATTCCAGCGTCTCCGGGAACAGTCCACTTTTCCGGTCCCTCCTCAAATTCTGGGTAGAAGCCCCAAGTCGGGAGATTAAATATCGTTCCTTCCAGTTCCTCTCCCACCAACTGGCCACGAGAGGGGGGATGGGTCGGATGACCTTGGACGATGCCATCATCTTCGGCTATATCTGGCTCCAGGAGATCGTGGATGGCGGGATGCTCCATTCCAGTTCCGTCGGATTGAGCCCCGAGACGATTCAGACGCAGAATCAAAGGATTGTCCGGACGGTCGTGAGGGCGGCGAATCGGATTTATCCGCCGGGGCCGGATCCAAATGAGCCATTAACCATTTCGGAGTGGTGGCTACGTCAAAGGCAGCATTCGGCGAATGTCTTCAAGATCTATCATCTCATGGATCGGATGGTCCAGAGTTTTCGGCGGAATGGCGTGGAGACGGCCTCCATTTATGAGACGATGGTGGATGAGTTCAAAAAGTCGGGCCGGCCGTTGGATGCCTTTGAATTGAATATGATTGACTACTTATCTTATCGCATGTTCGGCTTCGTGGAGCACTCTGACCCAAATCGTTGGTAGATGACAGCAAATCCATTTTTTTTAGCATTTTGATTGGGGAAACCCAATTTGTTTCATTTTTATTCCATTCAATAAATGTCTGTTGGTAATCTTAAAAACCTTAAAAAAAAACCTTAAGACCTCTCCTTGTGTTCAATTTTTTTTATTTTAATTAATTATTTATTAGTGAATTATTATTTATTTTATTTACGTAGACCAATCAATAAATCACAATTTCTCGATCAAGTCACTCACAATATGTAGCTCACACATTTTTTTTTTTATTATTTGCCTTTATCAATGGCAAATGGCAATGGCACTAGACGGAAGGCAAATTGATTCAAATGCTGATGATAAATGTATAGGAAACGGATTGAAATATCGAATTATGATTATACAGTCCACTCTCTCTATAGCGTCCACCATTAAATCAGGAAATTCGTCCCGTTATAACGAGAAACCGTTACCGAGAACAGAAATGTCTAATGTTCATAATTAGTGAAAGTTTTCGAGGGGAGCATTTTCTGCCACCGTTATAGAGAGAAACCCGTTATAAGGGAGCTCATTACAGAGAGAGTTGAATGTACAATATACAAGTGTACTCTCTCTGTAATGGGCTCCCTTGTAACGGTTTTCTCTCTATAACTGCGCCGGAAAATGCTCCCCTGAAAAACTCTCTCCAAATGTTAGCATATAAATTTCTGATTTCTAAAAGGGTTTTTCGTTATAGCGGAAAGTATGCTGATTTAAGCGAAACCATTATATATAGAGTGGACTGTGATTGGTAATTACTATACTCATTCCTTGAGTTTTGACTCTTTCCTTGAGTTTTGACCTTGAATTTTGACTCTGTTATAGCCAAAACAGCATCCTCTATAACAGCATTATTTTTTCCGCCCTTTTTCCGATATACAGAGATTCCACTGTATATCGGAGTCGACTGTATGGGTGAGTCCGTTATACTGACATTCGACTGTAATTTTGTGAAATCTCAGGTGGATCCCGTGTCAATCTTGCCGGTGGGCGAAGGTCTAATGGATCACCCGGCTATTACATTGGCTCCAATTTACATTGACCAGCCCGAATATGCCTGGCACCTGGACACGAATCTGACCTTTGAAGACGTTGATGAGTACCTAAAATCCGGAAAAGGTTCAATACAAATTTCAAAAGTGAAATCAAATCCTTTTTTATAAGCTACCGTGTATAGGTGTGGTATACTGGCTATAATTATAATTTATATTAATTATAATTAATATAAATTATAATTATAGCCAGTTTTTTTTTGAATGTAACTAGGACCGCTTTCAATTTCCTTCTACGGCTCCGCCATCGCCTTTGTGGCTTCAGGACGCGACGGAGAAAAGGACTGGCCTGACCTGGAGATTTATTACACGTCCGTGGGGCCCGAGCCGGGCTCCGTGTCGAGCTTCCTCATTTTCAATCGGCCAAGAAGTCGGGGGCGCTTGAGGATTAATCCGTCAGCGGTGACCTTGGACGACCTTCCCCTCATTGATTTTAAATTCTTTGAGGTGGAGGAGGATCTGGAAGCCTTCGTTGACGGTACTTTTTTCCTTACTAATTGCATTTACTTTTTCTTTTTGTACAACTTAACAAAATTGTTCTTCTTTCGAAATGTTTTTCGGGACAAATTAAAACATTGTTACAGTGGAGTCTCTCTATAACAAGTCTCTTTATAACAACATTTCTCTGTAATAACATAATTTTTTTCGCCCTTCGTATAAAGGTACATATTTTATGTTCTATATAACAACATTTCCATGTAACTATATTTTTCGCCCTTCCCTTCAGAGTTGTTATATGGAGACTCCACTGTATATAGTTCATGAAAATTACATTTTATGGGCAAGCCAAAAAATGGTTCTATGAAATTGTTGTTTCTGGACGAGCCAATAATCATTCTATGAAATTGCCTTTTTTATAGACAAGCCAAAAATCGTTCTGTAAAATTGTATTTTCTGTGCCACCCAAAAACATGTTGTATAAAAATGCGTTTTCTGGATAAACCAATCGTTCCATAAAATTGTACTTTCTGGACAAGCCAAAAAAATCGTAATGGGTTTCTATGGACAAGCCAAAAAATCAGCTTTTAAAATAGAAATTTTCGTGCGATGAAATTGTGTTCTGGACAAGTCAAAAAATCGCTCTTTAAGTTTATATTTTTTGGACAAGCCAAAAAATCGTTCTATAAAATTGTATTTTCTGGACAAGTCAAAAATCGTGATTTAAAATTGCATTTTTTGGGGCCAGCCAAAAAATAAAATTGCGCTTCCCTGAGAAGCCAAAAAGTCATTCAACGATATTGTCTTTTCTGGACAAGCCAAAACATTGATTTTCTGGACAAATATAAAAATCGTTTTTCTTCAAAATTCTTTTTTCTGGAGATAAAATATCGTATTTTTTAATTGTTTTTACTGCTAACAAGGTAAAATATAATTTTTATATTTTCTTTGATAATGTTTTTTTCTGGACATAAATGAGAAAATCGTTATTGTTTGCCAATGTTTTTTCTGGACAAATGAAATAATCTAAATTGTTTACAAATATTTTTTCTATATAGACAACTCAAAAAATCTTTATTGTTTGAAATGTTTTCCTGTACAAATTAAAAAATCGTTATTGTTTCAAATGCTTTTTTCTGGACAAGTCAAAAATTTGTTCTTCACTAAAATTATTTTTTCTAGACAAAGATTCTGCTTTATTTAAACATTTTTTTCTGTCTTATTAAAAGGAATCGAATTTGCCTTGAAAGTGTTCGAGAACACGACGACGTTCCAGGCTCTTGGCGCCAGCTTTCACACGCCATACAAATCCTGCCACCATCTGGAATTCCGGTCACGAGCATACTGGAAATGCTTCATCCAGCACACGGCCCGATCCGCCTGGCACACGGTCGGCACCTGCAAAATGGGCGCGGGAGCTTCAGATCCGTCAGCCGTCGTGGATTCTAAGCTCCAGTAAATTTTTTGGCAAAATTTACAATTTATTTGAATTTTTTTCGGCAGAAGAAAAAACTTTTTTTAAATAATTTTGCAGAGTTCTGGGAACAGAAAGCCTCCGGGTAGTGGACGCCTCCATCATGCCCGAGATTCCCAATGCAAACCCCGCCGCCGCGGTCATGATGATAGCTGAAAAGGCCGCCCATGACATTCGCCTGAAACATGAGGATTTGCCGACGAATTTAAAAGCGGAATTATGACTCATTTTAGTGTTCCTATTTTTTTGGTCTGTGTAAAAACGCGTGCTGCAACTAAAATAAATTGCATGGTGATAGACCTTGAACTTGCCGTAACGGAGTTAGTGCGTCATATTTCACCCTTTTTGCACGTCAATGACTTTGCAAAAGAAGTAAAAATGTACCTCCAAAGTTGTATAAAAGGGAATAAAAAAGGAATTTGTGAGCAGTAATCTTCACGCGCTCTCATTTAATTGCGCCGTTCTTTACGCAATCTTTTAAAATGCATTATTTTATTTTTGTCTTGGTTTGAACAACTATCATACTGAGGCAAAAGCTGCGTATCCTTTCGGTGCAGTAGGATTAGCTGTAATCTTGTTAAAGCAATTTTTGTTCGCATAATTTGTGTCTTGTCTATAGACTATATATTGACTATATATTGACTATAGTCAAAAGGTGCATTTCCTTGTGTGGAATATAAAACAAACACATTTCTAGAAAAAATGAATATTTACTCTATTCTAAAGCTTGTCCCAGCCATTTGTGTCTGGTTTTTAATCAATTTTGTAAGCTCAAATCCGACCAAGAAGCCTGTTGAGGAGATTCCACAGAATGAATTTAATCGTGAGTTTTTTTTACAATTTTTTCCTAAAAATCCAGATTTCATACCGATTTGGCTCAAAAATTCGGAATCGGCTCAGATTTAACTTTCATTTAGCTGAGATTTATTTCGGATTTGACTCAAATCCGATTTGGCCCATATTTAATTATAGGATTTCGTCCAGATTTAATTCAAATTTTGACTAGATTTAGTACAAATTTTGACCAGATTTAATTCAAATTTTGACCAGATTTAATTCAAATTTTGACCAGATTTAATTCGGAATTGGCCCAGATTTATTTCGGAATTGGGCCAGGCTTAATTAGGCTTTGGTACAGATTTAATTTGGATACTCCCCAGATTTAATTCTGATTTAGTCCAGCTTTAATTTCGGATTTCGGATTTTACTCAAATTGAATTGGAATTAGGTTTAGATTCAAATTGGATTTGATCACGATTTAATTCGTAATCGGTCCCGATTTAGATCAAGTTTGACTCAAATTGGATTTGAATTTGGTTCAAATTTGGTTCAAAGGTTCAAATTCGGTTCAAATTTGGTATTGATTTAATTTGGATTTGTCCCAGAAATACTAATGTGGCTCAGATGTAATTCCGAATTGACCCGAATTTAAAGCCGATTTGACCCGAATTTAATTCAAATTTGGTCCGAATTTAATGCCGATTCGATCCGAATTAATTTCCAGTTTCACCCAAATTGAGTAGTTGTTTAATATGCATGCAGATTTGATTCATATTTAATAAAGAATTAAAGGACCCAAAGTTAACTCGGATATGATGGGATTTTTCAGCCCTATTCTGCCAATCATGTACAAATTGCCTGCAGCCCTTGCCCGTGAAGCGGCATCTGGAGCGGCGGGATACTTTGAGCAAATCCTATTGTTACACTCAACAATACATGGATAGGGGCCTGATCAGCATCAAGAGAGGAGTCATTCGCCCGAGCCCGGAGGACTTCTTCGGAAATCTCCACCCGCAATGCCCCCACAAGGACTTCTTGAGCAACTCCAAGCTCCAATGGTGCTTCTGTAAGAGTCACGACTGCAACGACGTCGTCATGGAATATGACGGTGTCATCAAGGAACAGACATTTTGAAGGGCATTTCAACCTTTGACCTTGGAATTGCTTGCTCAGTTTCAATTCCACCGTATTTTTAATACGTTCTTATACCACAATGAAAAAAATTATCCCCCGCCACTTTTCTATTCTAGAATGTTAATTCACAAAAATATAAGAATACTTTTTGTATACTTGAAATATTAAAAGCCATTAAATTTCAGCACACCAACTTACTTCAAATTGAACATTTAACTATACTCACATTTTTATATAAGGTTAATCTTAATCGCATTCTTCTCAACAAATTTTTATTCGTAAAATAAAGCTTTGTATTTTAAATACGCAGTTGTCGCATCCAGCTTTACTGGAATTTATTGCACGATACGATATACCCACCCCTACACAATATGATGCAACAATGCGGAAAAATAGACAAATGCAGCATTGTTGCATCATATTGTTTAGGGGAGGTATATCGTTTCCTGGTAGCCTGTATATTTGGAAATAAACCGCATCCAAATCGGTGCAACGGCATTTTACTTGTCTTATATTTTGATAATAAAAACCGTAAATTGGCTTGCCCTAATCGTTTACAAGGGAAAAACGGATTTTAAGTAAGCCAGTTTGTCCACATCGGCAATAAAATGCCGCATGAAATCCTACGTTTACCGCATGAAATACTTAAAATTAAATAGTTTCTACTGTCATATTCCATCTAGTACTATTATACATTTATGTTGAGGAGGGAAATCCTGTCGAAAATATACAAGGCACAAATCCCAGTGATTAAAAAGTGCCTGAAAGCAAGGAATCTTGACAGTTCCTTTTGATCGAAATGCAAAAACAGAACAAGTTACTATAGTTGCTGTACAGTGTAATTAAAATCAACTTGTTACGTGTAACATTTTTTATGGGGTATAGAGATTTTTTTGTTAAATGTACTAATTAATGTCGTACGAGTTGGGGTATAAATTGCATGTTTAATTGCTGAGGAATTGAACATGGAAAAAAACAAAGGTTGCAATTTAACGTAAATGTCTATAAACAAAGCCTTTGTATCATATTACGTTTTCTCTCGTCCAGATCCACGGGCTTGATAAAGGTGAGAGAAATGACGTGGGAAATGGATAAAAACCTGTTTGGATCTCCAAACAAGTTCAACATTTTTTTCCCATGAGACTTCCAACCGCCGGATTCTTCGTAAGTACACCGATATTAGAAATAGTTTGAATTGCATAAACTAAGATGGGACAGAGGATTTATGGATTTTTATGGAGGAAATTAAAAAAAATGAGAACGACTAGCTAATTTCCCAAGGACAAACTCGTACACTTTGGGAACGGAAAATATAATTTCCTCCACTTTGTTGCGGTATAAAGAACATCCAGGCGGGGAAATGACGTTGATATCGTCAAACTGGAAGTGTTAAAAAAATGCATTTCGTTGTTAGTCCCTCAAAGCATTTCAAGCAATGAATTTCCTGGAAACTTTCTTCTCCTAAAATTTTTTTTTGGAATTTCAAGGGTGGCAAAATGTCATTTGTTCTGTGGTTGATTTCAACTTTTCTGGCTTTGGCTTTTCGCTCCGATATTCGTGTGGCTGGGGCTGTGGCTCCGACATATACGAATCAGGTGAGGCTTTAATTTATGTTGTTTTTTATGGAGTATAATTGTCGAGAGAGAATATAATACTTAAAATATAAGAATCTTCCTGGAAAACTATTGTATTTTTAACTGTATTCGCAGAAAAATAACATCACCTATTGGGTGCCTCCGAAAGACATAAGTAAACGATTCATATACTATCTAAGCGGTTACGACGGGGAAAGTCGACCAAGTGAGAGTCAATTCTTCATTTAAAAAAAATATTACAAGGTATATATGTAGATAGCTAAATTGACAATTATGTTGAACCGAATATGAAAAAAACTATGAGGGGACAAGGTTATTTAAATAAGTATACCTAATACAAAATATAAATTAAAAAATATATTTTTTAAAATATTTTGCAACGAAATTTTTAAAAATATTTTGTTACGCAATTTTAAATCCAATGCAACAGAGAAAACAAGCTTTCTGCCAGAATTTAAATGGATTTTTACAAACTATGGTTTTACTTTCATACTTTTGTACAGCGATTTTAAATGTAATTTTAATTCTAAAAAAGCAATTATAAATGTAATTTTAATTCTAAAAAGAAATTTTAAATGTAATTTTAATTCTAAAAAGAAATTTTAAATGTAATTTTAATTCTAAAAAGAAATTTTAAAAGTAATTTTAAAAATGCAGGTTTACTCCTGCTTTTTATTCTTATAAAAAGCAGTTTAAAGCACAGTTTTTATCGTATAGTTTTATTTTTTTAAAGTAGCTTTCACCGTAGTTTTAATTTTTAAAAAGCAGTTTTCATCGTAGTTCTAGTTTTTAAGGAGCACTTTTATTGGTAGTGATTCGTAGTAAAATGCTGCCTGATAAATTCAATTATAAATGCAAGTAAATGGCAAATGTGGAGGTGATGGAATGTATAGCTTGGACAAATTAATATAATTAATCCGGGAACGATTTTTGGGTGATAGTCTACGTGATAGAATTCGGGAAATGGGACGTTCGGGCGACGGTGGAACAGGGCGGGAAGGATTTGGATAATCTTCGGATGCATATTCGGCAGTTGTACTACAAAATTGAGCAGGGCGGGAGATTTTCGGAGTCTGAGGAGGATCCACCCAACAGCGTTGTCATCATGGATTGGAGTCAATTCAATCTATTGCAACTGGCTTCCAGTCGGAGTAAACATCTTCAGAGTTATTCATACAACGATTATTGCGCTGAAAACGGATAATTTAAAAGCTGAATTTATTCTCTTGTTTAGCCGTCCAACTAATACTAAAAAGCATGGGGTATTTCAAGGAAATTCAAGACAGCATTTCCTATGGCTTCTTCATTAACGGTAATTCCGCTAGGAAAAAATCCGCGTTCGAGCTCAATCTTCTGATTTTAACATTGTCAAAGCTATGTACAGTGGACTCTCGCTATAACAACCCTGAAGGGAAGGGCAAAAATGGTTGTTATATGGAAAAGTTGTTATATGGAACATTTAATATGTACGCTACATACATGAAGGGCTGAAAAATAAAGTTGTTATAGAGAAAAAGTTGTTATAAGGAGAGTTGTTATAGAGAGAGTCCACTGTAGCTGTTTGAAAAGGGGGAAATTCCAGCTTTTCGAATTGGTATTATTGCTCATGTCTCTCCCCCGAGATACTGTGGATGCAATTAGAGCGGATTGAGTTGGAGGAAAAAAACTTTAATTGTGTATAATAATTAGTTTAATTATAGATAATAATAATTAATCCTTCCATGATTTTGCTTTTTTTTTGCTCATGCGCAGTAAATTCACCGGCAGACACAATCGTGAGCTTGGCGCGCCCCCTCATGGGCACGGTAATGGAGCGGGTGGGAGTTTTTGGGACGAACCGGAACGAATGGCAACCGAAACTTCTGGAGAAAATTCCGGGTAGTCAAATCCCGCCTTGGTATGGGGGCAAGGCCAATTTCAAGCCCGTCGCACTTTATGGGTAATTATGCCATACACAATATATGTACATACATATGGAAAACAAGCCATCGGTATGCCATCGGAATCAGTATTGGAATTCAAACCAGAATTATATTCGTATTTATCAGTATTTTAATCGGAATTAGTATGCACATTTTTGTCCGAAAAATATTTTAATCCGAATTTATAATTATACAAACACATTTAAAATTCAAATTAGTATATTCCCTTGACATTTGGATTTCGATACATTAGTGGTATTCGAAAATTCCTTTAACATGTTGCTAATTCCCGCCTTCGGACAAGTTATTTTTTTTGCCTAATCGAGGTACAATACATGTAACTATTTTGTCCGTAAAAGCATCGATTTTTGCAAAATCAGAGTTGAGGAGTCAATTTATAATTTTGTGTTTTGTTTTTATGTTTAATTTAAGCCACAAATTATACCAGATTGCATTACAAATAATTTCTTAAAAGTATTCGAAAAGTATTTGAATACAGATTCATATTTCTGAGTATATGAATAAAATTGTATTGGAATTAGAATTTCTATTTTGGGTATCCGAAATTTAAATTTGTATTCATAATTAGGAAAAACACGTTTGTTAATTCAAGTAATAATAATTTCGTTTTTTCTAATAACATTTTTTCGGATTTCATTCCTCGTTTTAAAGCATTTTAAAATAATTTTGAATAACCTTTGTGATGTACACAAATCAGTACACATGGCGAGCAAATGCTCACTGTGAAGCTCCTTTCATTATTATTTATGGGGGAAATAAATGTGGAAAATCAAGTGTGACAGTCAAGTTTTACCTGTGATTAATTCCTTCTCGATTATACAGAAGGTAGTCCTTAAAAATAATTAAAAATTTATAATTTGGCTTCAATGTCTTTCATGTTCCGCCGTAATCATTTCAGTGCCTCGTCTGACAGCATAATCATCTCGTTCTCATGTCAGTACTGACATTTTACAAAAAATCCAAGCGTGTATATGCGTGCTGCTGCACAGTAATTAATGTATACGCCTAATTACTCAAATTAACGGACAATTACAACAGTTAAGCACATGCAGACATTGATACATATTAAAAATGCGTATAAGTGAAGCTAAATTGCATGTGGTCAGTTCTATACCAAGGTTGTTCGCAAAATTTTTTTTTACATAAAGCGCCTCGGGATTTGGCCTTGCATTATTGCTGAATGCACCCAGAAAATCTGGAGGCGGTGGAGTCCTGCTGAGTGTACTTTTCCAAAGTATCCACATCCAGGGACTTTAAATGATCCCGGCAGAGGGCGGCTTTCAATTCCAGCTTCCGGATCACCTCCGAATCCTTCCGTTTTTCTAATCCGAGAATGTAATAGCCAGTATTTCTGGTAATTTTCCGATACTCCGGCTTCCAGCCCTCCAGATTGTACTTGTCCTCCTTGGCGGTACTTGTCAGGTTGAGCCAAAAGTGGAGCAAGGTCGCTCCGTGGGTCACGGCCAAGATTGTTTGTGGCTTCTCGTGGTCATCCACGATTTTCAACATGTCCTAATTTGTTATTTCAAAAATGGTTTGAAATCATTATCATGATTTGACATTCAAAGTACATCTTCAGAACATTCCAGAACATCTTCAAAACATTCCAAAACATCTTCAGAAAATTCCAGAACATCTTCAAAACATTCCAGAACATCTTCAAAACATTCCAGAACATCTTAAAAACATTCCAGAACATCTTCAAAACATTCCAGAACATCTTCAAAACATTCCAGAACATCTTCAGAAAATTCCAGAACATGTCCTAATTTGTTATTTAAAAAATGGTTTGAATTCATTATCATGATTTAAAGTACATCTTAAAAACATTCCAGAACATCTTAAAAACATTCTTGAACTGCTTAAAACATCCCAGATCATCTTTTAAAACACCTCAGAACATTTTAAAACATTCATGAACATCTAAAAAACATCCCAGAACATTTTCTAAAACACTTCAGAGCATTTTAAAAACATTCCAGAGAATCTTCAGAAGATTCTAGAACGTCTTAAAATTTAAAACATTCCAGAACATCTTCAGAACATCCCAGAACATCTTAAAAACATCCCAGAACATTTTCAGAAAAATCCAGAACATCTTCAGAATATTCCGGGACATCTTCAGAAAATTCCGGAACATCTTAAAACATTCTGGAACATCTTCAGAACATTCTAGAACATCTTTAGAACATGCCAGAACGTCTTAAAAACATTCCAGAACATATATTCAGAACATCTTCTGCATGGTCATCTGGACTAAAAACTGTACCTGGAAAAAACTGTCCACTCTGACCCCGATTTGTTCTCGGCTCTCGCCGCCCTCAGGACACCATTCTTCAAAAATTTTCTCACTCCTGATAAAATTCTCCAGGATGTCCTTTATACCTGCGCCGTTCTCGAAAATCCCCATGTACTGCAATGCAAAAGGTATAGGCCGTTTATGAATGTTATGTACATATATTAATTATTTGTACATACATATACACATAGTATATTTATAGGTACATACATAGGTATGTGCATTATATAAGCAATAAATAGCTCTAAGCTATATAAAATAAATAAGCTATCAAAATAATAATCACATCAATCAGTAAAAAGCTTTGGATTGACAGTTTGAACATATTTCTTCCGCACCTTTTCCCTGAGCCTGATGTCCTGGTGCAGATGGACATCTGGGGAGACTTTCGACTCGGACAGCACAATCTGGGCAGTTTCCAAACACCGGGCATAGTCACTGGTGAAGGCATGTGTGAATTTTATGTCCTGTAAATGCTGGCCTAGGAGCTTGGCCTGTGTCATTATGAATTAATCATTGGTTTAACATCTTTAATTAATCGCTTTTAGATTATAATTAATTAGTATACATTAATCCGTTTTAGATTTAAATTACCATAAATTATTCAGTTTGACATTAAAATAACTATAAATTATACTGTAAATTAATCCACCTTGCATTACATTACTCTGAATCAATAATCTTTTTTATATTAACATTACCATAAATTAATGCATTTTAAGTTTAAATAATCATAAATGAATCCGCTTTAAATTAAAAAAAACGACTTTTTAAATTAATATGCTTTAAAATAAAAAAAGCAACTTTTTAAATTAATATGCTTTAAATTAAAAAAAACGACTTTAAATTAAAATTATGTGCTATAAATTTTAAAAAAAACGGCTTTAAATTTAAATTAATATGCTTTAAATTGAAAAAAACGACTTTAAATTAATATGCTTTAAATTGAAAAAAAACGACTTTAAATTTAAATTAATATTTCTGAAATTAAAATTACTGCAAACTAATCCGTTTAAAATTAAAATTAGCACAAATTAATGCGTTTTAAACTAAATTCAATGTAAATTAATTCGTTTTAAATTAAAATAAAAGGAAATAATGAATCCGCTGTAAATTAAAAATCGACTGTAATTAATATGTTTTAAATTAAAAGTGCTGCAAATCAACTTCGTTTAAAATTAAGAGTAGTACAAGTTAATACGTTCGAAACTCAATTCACTTTAAATTAATCCGTTTTAAATTAATATAACTATCAATAATTCCGTTTTAAAAAATAACCGAAAATTAATCCGATTTAAATTAAAAAACAATTAAAATTAAAATTAGTATAAATGAATCCGTTTTAAATTAAATTCATTATTAATTAATATGTGTTAAATGAAATTCACTCTCTTTATATTATATATGTAGTATATTTTAAATGAAATTCACTATCTTTATATTATATAGTATATTTTAAATGAAATTCACTATAAATTCGTATGTTTTACATGAAATTCACTATAAGTTAGTATGTTTTAAATTACAATTACAATTTACTATAAATAAGTCCCATTTTGACTCACCTGAGCCTTTCCATTGTCAGTAAGGACAGCTTCGTCGGGCGGGAGATTTCTGCGAGAGATGTTGCCCATGCATTCACCACTAAGAAAAAATAAGGCCAATTGCTATCAATTGTTATTCCACCCAATTATTGAGATTGCTTAGACATTTTCAAAATTGTGTACAAACTGTAGAAACATTTATCTTACCCCGAAAAATATATTTCTATGCTCAAAGAAACCGAAAAAAATGTACTTACTGCCGCACCAAGTAAATGACACTTTGACTTCCAGCCTCAGATCCCATTTTAAGGAAAAATATTTAAAACCTCAAGAAAATCCTGCAAGGCAACCAGCACAAGTTTCGAAGAAGTCTGACACTCCAAGAAGCCCAGGTGTTTGCTCTGCCTTGAAAAAAAGGATATAATAAAAAAAAAGGGTTAAAAATGAATATTTTAGACCAGAGAGAAAACTCAGATATGGAAAAGATTTTTAGGATCGATAATCTTTGACACGATAACGCATCCCAAAGGCGTTGGAACAAATGCTTGAACAGATCCAGCTCGGCATTATAATTATGTATGAGAGATTACAGAGGCTTATCCACAGAAATACATAAGATTAAATGGATAAAAAAAATTGAATATGATTGACTCATGTCTGGAGAAAACATGTGCTTCACTAACCTTGGACTTGGAGGATTCCTTTTCACAATCTTTCTTGTGTCTGTACAAAAAAAAAATGAAAAAAAAGGGTTGAATACAAGCTATATGAAACAGATGAATATTTCGACTTGTAAATGGCACTAACCACACGAAGGATTTAGAACTGCTATTTATTGAATGGCAAAAAAAAAGGATTGTGTAATCCCCCAAAAAAACGCAATTATAGCATTGGCATTTGTCTGTCAGCACCTTTCTTGTGCAAATTTACACCCTTTTTGGACTTGGAACTACAATTTAGTGCATGTTCATTCATGTTTATACATAAAAAAGGGATGATTCCACGATTTCCGAGTGACTGACGACAGAAGTTTCTGTCACATTTACCGGCACCCATGAGCGTGTTCTTGACATGTTATCGAGATGGTAATTGTGACCAAAAATAGTTACGGGATCCTCCCATGTTAAAAAAATAGCACATGATTTTGAGCAGCTGCCTTTTTTCGCTTGGGTTGCTTTATTATAAAGTTCATAAAATGCAGGGTGTCAAAATATTAGCATGTCATAAAAAGCCATTCAAATTATATTCTGGAGGGATACAAAAGACGTCCCAGACAATAGCCGAGATAAGAATGCCTACGCCTATACAACAAAGGGAAATGCAATGTCAATGGAATTTTCTGGGGATGGCTTCATGCCAACTTTTTTCATTCAATCACGAGTTGAACTCCGGCACTCTTTCAAGGCATAATATTTTTAAGGCATGTATAATAACAATTATATAATAAAATAATAACCCTTTTTATTTTTTTTTAGTTCTATTATTAGACAGCTTAAACATCAGCCAAAATTATTGAGAGTAATGCTCACATAACAAAAAAAGTTGATATAATAATTAAATAATTAATAATAATAAATGCATTTTTATCCATTTTAATCCATTACACATGCAGATATGTACTTACATTCCTCGGACTTAATATTTTATTCGTCCCATGTTAAACCACTTTTTACATTGCTTTTTATAATAGATTAAGATTTAAGATTGTAAATTATTGCATTAGCTACACATTTATACAGAATTTTACAACAATATGAATTACTTTCATAATCAAGTGGCGTTGGCTTTTTAAGGAAAAGTTTAGAAATTAATTATAATTTATTATATGAATAAATAGTAAGCCTATAGAATTACTTGTGGTGTTTCAGCATGTCTGGGATATTCAATTACATTTTTAATTAATATTATAAATATGCTTAATTGAAGTATTAACAGGAGATTTAATCAGGAAAATATCAATATTAATTCATTAAAGTCGCACCTTCAGTAAAAAAAAGGAATATTATTAGAATTAATTAAAAACAAGCTTAACCCAAAATCGTTTTTAGTGATTGAGTGCAAGTAATTTTCCATAAAAACATCTATTGGATTATTGGAATACTAAATTAATTAACTAAAATTACAATTAATTAAAACATACTTAACATGAAAACAATAGTGATTCACATGGGCAAAGTAATTTTTAGCAATTAAACAACGCATTTTTGGTAATTGATTACATAAAGTACATGTAAGGTACATACAAATTAAATTTAAATTAAATATAAATAAATGCAACAGTAATTTTATATTTAAAAAATTCATTTTGAGAGCTTATCGGAGAAATTAAAATCATTGTAATTATAAAATCATGGTATATTTTCAGGATTATAAAATTGAATTTGATAAAATTGAACAGACAAATTCGGAATTAAAATCTCAGGGCGTGGTTCCCGTCTCTTTGGGTCGAAATTTGAATTCGATGACAATAGGCTTGACCAAAATCAGACCTTCATCCGTGATCTTGTTCCTACTGCAATGCTGGACGAGTTCCTCCCCCAAAACAATGATTGCTTGGTCGTCTGACGGAATTTCGGAAGAAACCACATTCCCTTTGAAGGCCTCAATGGATCTGCGGCAATCCTGGACGATGAGATCCGTGCCCAAATCCGGGGATGTCCGACTCTTTCGGAGGGACTCAGAGCGCTCGACCAAGCAAATATTGCTCCCTTCATGCAATCCGTAGCTTCCCAAGGAATGTTCATCCCGGAGGACTTTGCCATCGAAAACGAGGATCTGATCCTCTGGGCTGAGGCCCACGACTCTCTCCAGACGGAATTTGAGGTGGAGGATACTGGAATTTAATTCCACTTCCATGGGAAATTTGGATCCGTGGAAGATGTCAGTGATGGTGAGGTTGAAGGTCAAGAATGTCTCTTTCCGCCAAGAAGAGTCAGATGTCCCGTCCGGGGAATATGCCATGAAAAAGGTCATGTGACTCAAGGCCGACACAGCCTTTTGGGGGGAAAGGCCCAGGCTTTTTGAGAGACTCACCACCGCCGCCCGCCCCTCGGCGCTGGACACTTTCACCACGCGGATCGTCCGGGAAAAGAGACTTTTCAGGAATTTCCGGTCATTTTTCCACACGCCCAGGTCGAAGGCGGCGTGGAGGGCGTCCAGACGGAAGTTGAGATTCCGGGAACTGCAAATCCGATTGTCCAGCTCCAACTCCAGGGTGCCATTGATGGATGTTTCCTCCAGGTAGGCCGTGAACTTTTGGGGGGAATGGTCGTTGGGTATCAAAGGGATCCTTTGTCTGCGACCGGCCGTGGACACTGAATGGAAGCTCAAGGCTGAGCCCATGACGGAGATCTCCAGGACACTGTTGTTTATCAGGCTCACCTTTAACTGCAATTTGGAGTTCAACAGGTCAAAATCTCTTGATTGTAGTAATTATAGCACTTTCTATTCTTTCATAAATCTTGGATTACCCTCCAATTTTACGATTAGGACATGATGGCCTATGAAAAAATAATTTATTCTTTAAATTGTACTCGGAAATATATTTTGCTCTAGTATTTAAAAACTATCAAAATGACATGACTTTACTCTCCATCGTCTCACGGAAGGTCAGAGGTCATACGAGTGAGAAATTTTGCTCTTGTTTGACCCTTTCAAAAATTTGATTTTCCAAGGAAGATTTTAGTTTACTGTTTCTATATAACATCCCAAATTCAGGAAATTAGGATTTAAAAACAGCAAAATAAAATGTCTGATCCTTCTGTATAAAAATTAATATTAAAATTCTGTATAAAAATTAATATTAAAATTCTGTATAAAAATTAATATTAAAATTCTGTATAAAAATTAATATTAAAATT
>JAQGBT010003094.1:0-20962 GCA_034698585.1 Disparrhopalites patrizii | reverse complement strand
TTTTTAGAAAGTTTGCAATCCACATAATTATAAAATTATCAACTTTCAATAAAACTAGCTCTTTCAAAACTGTGTCGTAACTTACTAAATCAAAAGCTTTACTGTAGGCTTAGCATTATGTAACAACTGGGGGTATCCAAGTTTTTTAGTGTAAAGTTCATTGCTTGAATTAAATAATATGTGGTAGAACATTTTTTAATACCTCCGATTTGATTGAGATCGATTTTGTCAATTACTTCTAGGTATAGTTGATTAAAAATTACAGATTCCAGTTGTTTCCAGTCGTTTCTGAAATGGGACGAAGTTGATTAATTGAATCTAAATTAGGAACTTTTGGCAGGGGTGTCACGTATCCAATTTTCCACCTTTTTGGGATTTCACAATTATTTAACGAGTAATTATATATATGTGTAAGTGGTTCACATAGTAAGAATCCAAATTCTGTGATTATATTGCCGGGTAATGAATTAGGTACGTTACCTTTCTTTATATTTAATTTGTCGAGTAGATTTAGTGCCTCAAGATTGTTTAACTGTACTGGTTTATTTGAGCTTAAATCGAGTAGTGGATCATTAGCAGGCGGGAAAGTGTTGATAATACGACTGAAATGCAGATTTATGGTATTTAGTACATCCTTTTCAGTTCCAGTTAAGCCAATTCTTTTTAGTTTCTCAACTATGCAACATTGTTCGTTTAACCCGCATAATGAATTGACACGTTTATAGAAAGCTTGTGGATTCTGTGAGTTAAGTTTGGATTGGATTTTGGAAGCAAATTTGACTTTTTCCGTTTTAATTTGAGACTATAGTGTTTTTTCATTGGTACATAAGAGTGGTCGTTATGAATTTTTAATTGTTTCACTGGTGTAGCAAGAGATTGAATTTTGGTAGAGACCGAGCTTGGATTTCTTTCGTAGACGATCTTGTTGTGAATTGGAAGGCACTCCTTGAATTCCGACATTAATTTAGAATGGAATGATTCCGCTAATGGGTCTATCTCTGAAATACTATAAATGCAACTCCAGTCCACAGATTTCAGCTTGCTGCATGCATACTTCCTCTTGTTCTCTTCGGTGAACTGACGAACTTGTTTTATTGATTTATTTCGTTTTATTGCACATGAGAATTGCTGTAGTGGAAGTGAGTAAATACTTATAAGACCCAATTTGTGATTTTGAAGTGGGAGATCAGGTAGAGGATCCTGATAGAATTTGTAAATATTTGTGGAGCACAAATCAAGAGTTTCCCAATTTCTTGATAAAGGAGTGAAAAACGTTGGGAAGGTTATCACTTGTAATAAATTATTCGATTGGCTGAATTTATTCGCGAACTTCCATCGATTGAAATCTCCATATATTAAGAAGCCAGGTGAGACGCATGCTTCTTTAATTCTGTCAATAGTATTATTTAGTGCATTTAATAATTTGGTTTGTACAATTGAGCTTTTTGCAGGTGGTAAGTAGGCACAACCTATTATCTGTACTACAGCAGATATTTCTCTCGGTAGATAAGATGGTCTTATTATGCAGAAAATAATGTCAAATAGTTGCAGTTGTGATGTATGAATGGGTAGGGTGTTTATAATTCTATAACTCATGTTTATTATATTATCTTTTATTATATTATAGAAAATATATTATTATATATTATATTTACTGAGCCGTACTCCATCACCTCCTCAAAAACAATTCCGTTTATGCGTAGGTTCTTGAAGCTTGAAGAAGCCCAGCGTTGTTTAAAAATGTCAGAATTAAAATTTTCTGGAGGTCATTTCTGTACTACTTCCGCCAGGCTAAATTGGAAAAATATTTTGCAAGTTTCGCTGGCCGAAGTAAATGAAATATTTTTTGATTCGCCGTAGGAGCGACCGTTCCTGGGTAAAGTGGTACCAAAATGACCGACAGACTACGAACATCGTGAGAGCAAATTTGACCCCAGGATGACCTTTAATTTTTTCAAAAACTAAACTTACAGTCAGACTCAATTTCTGCAGCCTGTCGAATCCCAGAGGCTGCAGAATTTGAGTCTGACTGTAGATTAAAAAATTTTTTTTTTAATTCTGACATTTTTAAACAACGCTGGGCTTCTTCAAACTTTTGCGTATGCGGTGATTTTGGTCGTGAATACGCAATATATGCGTCAGTTTTTGGCGAACGGAAGCGAAAAGTGAGAAAATAAAAAAAATAGATCTATACAATATTGTTTAACATGTTCTCGCCGAGTTTCGTAAAAATCCAACTATTAACGGCCAAACGCCAGTCTAAACTGCGAAAAAAACAAGATTTTTGGCGATTTTCCGGCGAACCGAGATTAAAATTCGGAAAATTTAAAAATTGGGTCTAGATCATCCCGTTTTACGTGCCCTCGCCGAATTTCATCAAAATCCAATGATTAGCGGCTGTACCCCAGAAAAAAAGAAGCCAAAACGGCGAAACAGTTCAAAAATGCTGCGGTGTCCCTTGAGGTGGTCCCAGAAATGCCGAATAAAAATATTATCATTTCCTACGCTAGAGGCTATCAACAGACGAAGTTTGGCCGAAAAATTCCGACATCGTCTTTTCGCTGGAGAAATGGAATTTAGCTATACTTAATATAGGAATTAGTTTTTGTCGACACTCACATGGTACTGAATATGAACAGTATGAACTGAAGCAAAATATACTACCAATTCGCGGACGAGCAGGAGATCGAGACCGAAGTATTGTTTACATGTTTCAAGTTTCAACCATTTCAACGCAACAGTGTAACTGTCTAATAATTATTTATATTTATAGACGTAGAACAATAAGCTTCTACATGAAACGGTTAGTTTTCTTTGTTTCTTAAAAAGTCAATATCTGTACCAGTGTAATCGTAATCAGTGTCAGGTGACTCAGATGAATAGCTGAAAATGAAACCCTGATATATGAACATAATAATAGTACGCACATAAACGCCATTGAAATTACAAATTAATATTTTTCTAACATTCTAACATATCTGATATTAATAATAGTATTTTATTTCTATTGGGTTCCGTCAGCGGGCTTATTTTCTAGTTGTGTGCCTATGAGACCTTCTTATTTTCCTGTTATGCTGTGTTATATCCTGTTGAGAATGAGATCAGTGGTAGTAAATAAAAATTGTAAATAAGAAAGTTCTACCTAGGGAAGTAGTACATATTACGTCATCAATCGGGGTCAGTCAGTCCCTCAGACCCTTCCATTTACGGCAATGCTATTCTGTCATCACCACAGGGGTCAGTCAGTCCCTTTGACCCGGAAAAAGGATGACGTAATATGTACCAGCTCCCCTACGCAAACGCAATTTACTTTACATTTACTTACACATTACTATTACGCTTTGTATAGGTATATTCCGACAGTATTAAGCTTCCCCTTCCATGTAAATCCCTATGGCTATTTCATATAATATGTATCTATGTGCTTTTAATACATAACAACATAACACATAACATAACTGATTGAAACCTGAAACGGATGGATTGATGCATGGATTGATGTTAAATAAAATGACATTCCTATAGAGGTGTTTTCCGCATTCGCATTAAAATGTGCTGGAGTTGATTAAGATGGAACTGATAGCAAAATTTTTGGTTGGTTGTTCCTTCGCTGGAAGTTTTGTGTCGCTTCGATTTGTATTGGTAAACCCAAGCTCCAAATGATTTCGCGATGTTTACTAGACCTTGAATTGTAAAGAGCAATATAAAAATATCCTGCATTCTTCAAATTGCTTGAAACATTGTGTCCTGGTTGCCAGAAAAAATATATTTATTTCTTAAAAACACGAGAAATTACCAAGTAGCTGCCGAGGTTATCACTCCCGAGCATAGCCTTGACATACAAAGTAACTAATAAAATTCGGTAAGAATCTAAAAAACGCATAACAAATAGTAATCTAGATGGATTCGGTTATTTCTCTAATTACTAATTGTTCACCTTAAATACTGAAAAAATAAGCATATGTGGCTTTTTCCACACAAATCACATTCCCGAAATAACTCCTAAAGGAGGGTAGAGAGAAAGGCAGGTTTTACAAGGGGAAATTGTTTAAAAATCATACAGAACTACTGTCTGAATTGGAATTTGCACCTAAAAAGTAGTTGACAAGAGCTTGGTTTGATTTAATCCCAGTAATAAATTCAAACATGGTGAGCTTCCCATCTTTATTTCTGTCCAGCCTCCCAAAAATCTTATCCGACAACTTCTCCGCCAACTCCTCCGGGTCGTGACCGTGATTGTGGAGGCCAAAATCCACGGCTTTGTTCACCATCTAGTCATTGCATTTAATGGGTTAAACCACTATACGCAAGCACTTACATACATTAATGTATGTAAGTATGTATACACAAAATGACTGCAGAAAGACTACGTAGGAAAAGCGTAAAAATTGAGATTTATACTTTCACAAACTCCAGCATTTCGGACTTGGTGACATATCCGTTTTTGTCCAGATCATACAAGCCAAAGACGTGCTCCAATTTCTGCTCCAGGGTGCCCCGGGTTTCGATGGAGACGTTGATAAGGAATTCCCGGAAGTCGATGCAGCCATCCTTATTTTTGTCGATCAGTCGAAACACTTGCTTCCCGTAGCTTTGGAGCTGTGGGAACACCAAGCTTTTTATAACATTTAAAAATCCCTTTAACAACCGACTGCATCGCTATCTAATGCGTCCAAAAATTCCTTGACACTATTCCGCGATATCGAATGTCAAGTTTATTTTCGTACCTCGATACCAATTTGAATCAGGGTGAAGCCCAACGCATTCGCAAAAGAAAGAACATTCCGACGCATATTTAATTATATTTATTATTAATAATGGGATAATTTAGAGTTCCGCTTGAAAAGCATTTGAAACATAGGGGTACATTATACTTACCAGTCCCCTTGTGTTTCGAAATACTTATTGGCGGTGATCATTTGTGTTCAAAACATTCATTAAAACCTTTTGAACAATCTCATCTACTACAATTTAATGACAGCGTCGGAGTACAAATAAAAGTGTAAGTAGAAGGATATAGCCATACCTCGGCAGCATCAAAAACGGATTTCTTCTCATTGTTGAAAAACAAGTCTTTCCAAACTTCAAGGAATTGCTCAATGTTCATCTGGCCGTCAGGTACCTCCTTAATGAATGCTTTGTACCACTCTTTTATCTCTTGATCTGCCCAAATTCATGTAATTAGCCGTCAATGGTTTACAATAAGGAATATCATATTATCATATCATACCAATAATGGGATCCCACAATACCATGTACCTCCAGCCTAAACTGGAAATTGTAGAAACTGGGCAAGAGTCCTGTTTTGGACAGGATTTTATTTCGGAAGTAGGGAGAAAATCCATTCCTGATGGCCTACAATTGGCCAAATTATGATGGATTTTCGCATCAAGAGGAAAAATATAAGCTTTTGACAAAAACGTCTCCCTTTTTTTTTATTTTTCAGATAAACAACATTTTTATGGTTACAAAACCAGGTTTTAGGTATGTTACAAGCTTTATCTTTGACTGAAAATTGTTTTAATTTTTTCAAATTGATGTGTCGAAAATTCTTAGTTTCGAACTTGGAACACTGGAAAGCCGCCATATATTGGACGGTCCAGACCAGAGCTTTTCCACTAGATCCGCAATAAAATTCTGTACAAAATGGAATTATTATCTAGTTACTACTATTTCTGTGTTATATGCTATGCTGCAGATAGAGCAATAGTATTTTGGAACCCCTATTAAACTTTAAACGTAAGTACAAGAATGTGAAGTACGATCAAACAACCATATTTCCTTGCACATTCATCCCAAAGCGTCTTGGACAAATATTTGTGATTAAGATGATTATGTGAAAGCTAATGGGATATGCGAAAGGTCGAACCAATTGTTCATATAATTATATTCTGGCAGTTAAATACACAGAGAAGTGTGTGTGTCTAATCTAATCGGACGATCAAATTCACAATTTCAGGTTGTATAGGGGAAGCCCCTAGTCAATTAGTCAATAATGATGTCAATTACAGCCATCCATTAAAGAGGAAAGCATTGACAGCTCTCTCCCCCTCCCAATTATTCTCCGTACGACCCAACTTTACAGGGGAGTCATTGCCGGAGAATTAAAAATACCATTGAAAGGAAATACGGAGCAATTATACTAGAAGTGAATTCATTTTAAAATATTTTCCGCCTTCTAATATGACATATGGTGTATACATAAATATATCAATACACAGGAAGCTTGACGTTTTATTTTCAAAACCAGGCGAAAGCCAATTTGCAGTGATATTTTAATTGTAAAATGTACGACTATACCGCAGGGAATTACCCCCGCTTTTAAACTGGAAGCGTCATTAAGATTAATTGACTATAAATAATTGAACCAATTGAAGTTCTCACCCGAGAAATACGTGACATCCTGCAGGCCCGTAATGGTTTTGGACGATAACCGGCTCTTTCCACCACCCATATTCACGAAGGTTCTACAGGGTTTCCAGGAAGAATATTAAAAAGTTCTCTCTGCACCAAATTTTGTATTTTTCAGGACACTTTTTCCAAGCAGACCGGAAGCCTGTTATTTCCTGGACAAATTGTAATATGAATAAAATAATTTTAAAAAATATATTTTCCCACTATAATCACACAAATGTTTTTTTTTACATGGATACCAGTAAACGTTTTGAAAAAGTGTCAGTGCATAACCGCAAATACTGGTTTTATCACTGTAAAATGTGTACCTTTGTATTTAAATATAAGAAGGAAATGTATATATATATATACATACAAAAAATTTACGCCACCAGTGCTATTCATAGGCAAATGTTATTACTCATACAAAAAATATCCTATTCAAGCAAAAAAAAATGAAGTCATTTGAAAGCCAGATACAGACAAGTGGTAGTTTGTAGTACAACTACCACTGGAAAACTGTAATATATTGAAGGGAAAGTGTATTAAGCTCATATCAATGAATAGGTATATGTATATACATATATAGGATAAAAGGGAACTTGCACAGTAACTCCTCATTTAAATGTTTACACTCTTCTGCCAAACAAACCGGCAGCTGGGCTATGTTGGATCTTGGTTGGATTAAAAATAATAAATATATGCAGGGTGAGTGCAAACAAAACAATATTTTTTGACCGTATTTCGTGTAAGGAAACCAAGGCTCACATACCCCATAAAATCTTTCAAGAACGCCTCATCATCACCTGACAGGGGGTTTTGGGCAAATATTTTACCTGGTAAAAATAGGATTTGCAAATTAGGACTTACCCCCACGAGTGTATTGTACACGCTGGGAAATTCCTCTGAAAATTCCTCTGAAAACTGACGCCAATTTACTCCCCGAAAGTCTTATAAATAGACAGAATTAAAAGAACCAAAAGCACAAATATGACACAGGTCCTTCATCAGAATGTGCGGATCACTAATGAACGGACGAATGTATGAGGAGAGCAAAATTAAATTTGTGAGGTCGTAAAATATTTTGCATCAAATGTACCACCAAAGTCACCGACGAAATGATCTGTAGCAAAAAAACAAAACAAAATTCACACGTGTGTCGGTCTTTCCCTTTGTTTGGGTGGAGGAGGGACAGCCTCATATGCAGGTACAGTCTATTACAGCAACAATAATCGTAGTCATCATCAGTATCCGCAACACACTCAAGGTCATCCAAGTCACGAGCATAGCTCACATTATTGTTGTGGAGTCTGTCTCAAGGAATGGCAAAAGTGTTAAAAAAAACTGTTGATGTGCTGAGTTCTACAGTGACTCATTATCTAATATTCTGAGTCTTCAACCACGTTTAATACTGTTCATTCTCATAGTATAGTACATAGTACACAGATAAACCTCTAAAGACCCAATAAAATATCCGATATCCCTCAAGAGGCACTATTCAAGGAAAATTGTTGGAAAGAAGACATCCCACCAAATAGGCGGTTAAGTACATGATTAATGGTTATAGTTAAGGAGATATATGTATATACATATATACGGAAACATTTATTAAATCATGTGATCATCATTCCTTGAGGAGTCAAAACACTCACATTAACTGCTTCAGCATTTGAATTCTGTGCCAGTCATTCGTCATTCCCAGTCTGCTGAGTGGCACTAAACGTTATTTAAAGATATACATATAAATCTACAAATATGTATGCATATTTGCACATATTCACATATGGGAAGACATGTGAGTTGCTGTTTGTGCTGCAACGCCTATTCGAACGCATCCGTGTCGTAAATGTCCTTTTAAACAGAATTTACTCGCAAATACCTCTTGTCTTTTACCCGTACATATTTTTATTACGCATGTATGTATTGTACACAAATGTGTGTGTATGTATATGTATGTATACAAACGTAGTATTTTCTGTATAGTTCTGGCTGAGAAAGATAATTCACAATGTGTCAGGGGTTATACAGGTGTCTAGTAAACTGGATTCCAGTTGAACTCAAAATTCTTCACACAAAATTTGAACTAAAACCCCCGTTACATATTTATGTATTGTCTCTTATGGCTAAGAAACCATTTAATTGAGCCCATTGCTATCCCTATCATTGTCAGCTGTCAAAAGAGACTTAAATAATTCAGGTGGAGCACGGTTAACGAATTATGTATGTACCACTTCCCAGGAGTTATGAAATGATTTTGCCGCTCGGCGGGACTTGTCCATGGAAAAGGAGGAAAGTGGCTTAACTGAACTATAACAAGCTTTTTGCATAGTATATACATAAATTAATGAGGCAAGCACGGATTTTTAATAATTCCTCTCGACCTCAAGTGAGACAAAGGGAGTTTAACGCGTGAAAATATAATTTGGTGCCCAGAGAGAGCATTACGAAAGAAAAAAATGATTGTCTTCGTGTGTGGTACGAAATGGAAGCAATTGCCTATTATAGGAATGAAAGCCAGACTGTATATATTATATATACAAAGGTGTATCCAGTTTGTTCCAGTAATTGATGCCACTTGGATTCCAACAAATGCCATTGATTACTGTGGGAAGCCCCGGTCCCGAAATTTAGGAAACGTTTGAATGTGTTCTGGTACTTTGATTTCCTGGAAGTAAGTCGTTCCGCAAAAAGTTAATTGGTGAATGGGTCTGCCGTGAAAGCTTCGGAGAAATTCATAGAAATGGCCTATGAAAAGGTAAGATTGCAAAGGAAAGACAACAATAGTAACACGTTTTTTTTTGTAAAAAAAATGTATGTATACCAGACGTAGCAGAAATTAATGATTAAACGTCATATCCTGGACAACTTTATAAAGTAAAATATTTATTTGGCCTTCGCAAACTGTATGATTCCTTCCGATTCCATCAAGTCGTTGGCAGTTATGGACAGAAATGGAACACACTTCTTTAAAGGGCACTTTCACACATTTTTTAACCAGGTACCGACTCAAAATCTTACGTTGTACTTAATACTGATGCTAGCCAAGTTTCTTGTACGTTTTTTAGGATTCTTTTCGATTTACATGTTAGTGATAAAAAGCATCTTGCGATGTGTAATTGTATTGGTAATGACGTGATTAAAAACTAGTTAATTTTTACATCGAAGTTTACATTCCGGGCTAAAATATACATCCAGTTGTTTGACGTAACTGACGTTTCCAACAACAAGATTCGCGATGGCGAAAAACTATACGTAAATTATTACAATTATGGGTCAAAATATTTTAAAAAATCTTTGGGCGAATTAAAGGATGGAGACGATGAATTAAATGATGTGACATTATTCCTCCTGCTTAATCGCCTCCATGGATTTTAAGTCCTTGACTTCAAAGGAAGACAAGACGTCGGAGGTACCCATGAAGAAATCAAAGAGTTCGGGCTTGGATTTTAAACCGGCGAGGAATTCTTGCACGGAAATCACGCCGTTGTGATCCGCATCCAGGTACGAAAAGAGAAAGTGAACAAATTTTAAAGTCTCATCCTTGCTCCTGGCGTTCCCGTAGGCTTTCTCGATGAGCTAGAGCATGAAATATTAAAGCAAAAATAGAGGAGGCTCTTTAAATGATTTAGATAATCTAAAATAAATTAAAAATAAATTTAAATAAATACAATCATGTTATAAAGATTACGATTATCAATTTATAAAGATAGTTGTTTAAGAAGATTATCACGCGGTTTAAGCTAAAATAGCACATTGTAATTTTAACGCCAACTAAAAATCTTAACACAAACCAGCAAAAATGCAATTATTCAAGATCAAGATTCATCATGATTTTGAAATTAATTTCCATGAAAATAAAAATAAAATCAGTGCCAATGAACTTTAAATTTATTTAAATACCTGAAATTCTAAAAGCCAACAGTAGCATATCTGACGAAGCGACTAGTAAATGGCAGCAGTAAATTAGGACATACCATGAGGATCTCATGCATTTCTTGGAAGGTGATCAGTCCATCCTTATCGATGTCGTAGAGGGAGAAGGCCCAAGTGATTCTCTCGGCCAAAGTTCCCTTTGTAGAAATGGACATTCCCACGAGGAATTCTCGGAATGAGATGGTGTGATCCCCATTAATGTCATATTGTCTGAATGACAAATCCAAGTGATGCATTAGCTACATACGAAGGAGAACATCCACTGTAATTATTATTGCGTAAGTACAGCCACATACACGGTTCCCAATTATGCGAGCTACTATAGGTATGCCTACATTAAAAATAAATGTCTGTATTGATCTGCCCGGGAAGTGCTGCTATATATATATATATATATATATATATATATATATATATATATACGTGCATACGAATGGATTTATGGATGTATAATGAGACAGAGAGAGGGAAAGGAGAAAAATAATTAAACTTGTACTTGAGCCCCTTGCACATCTACTTTCTCCGGTCCCCTCCGGAAAACAGCTTTTAAAACCATCTCCTGGTACGATCTGTAGGTCATTCTCCCACAAGGAATAGCATGCATAAATGCATCGTACCATTCCTGGATTTCTTGCTCTGTACCACCAGAATTTTTTTTAATACACACTCAAAATTACACCAAATTATTTTATTTAATTGCAGTACAACCTAAAGAAAATAGAGCCAAACGAAATAAATTTAATTTAATTAAGCTCAAACATATCATTTCCATTAGGTTTCTCTCGCAGCATTTAAACACAACAAAAATTACCAAAAAAATACAGTATAAGCATTCAAAATTACGACACAAAAAAAATTGAATCACGTATAAAAATGTGAAATCAAAGTTCCCAGTTTTGTACCATTGAATCTCGTATTCTCCAGAAGGTCCTCCAAAGTTGATTTCTTTAATTTATGGTGCTTCCTAATCCTCACTTCCCTGCTCACACACGGACCCATTTATTTCAACTGGAAGGCACAAGAGGAAAAGAGTAATTTAATGACAAATAGTATAGTGGAATGTGCATAAATGACGCAATTTTTCTCCAGCACTGAACTACAACATTCCAGCTGTCCACACAAGCCCAGGAAGAGAAAAATGGGAACCTGGTGTGTGCTAAAATTATTATAATACGATGTATACAGGGAGCCTCCAATGCTAGGTGGGAGGACGTGTGTGCATGTATAAGAGTAATTACATTAAGCGCTTAATTGTTTCACAATCCTGACTCTATGCACACACAAACAAAAAGACAATGACTTATTATTGTGAGGACTGTGAGGAAATGCTCTGCTTCTTATTTTTGCTCACATTATACTCATATCTGTACTCCAAATGTGTACCTTTTGTTCCCTGTCGCTGTCACCAAAATTCACTCTCATCCCATTTTCTGTATCATTGTCCCATACGACTCGTAGGAATAACGTAAGCAATTCTCCTCCCATCCTATTGACTTTATCTGTTCTATTTGTAGGGGGGAAAATGCTGTAGAGAAATCTGTTTTCCATCATTTCTATTCACTAAAATCTACCTGTAACAAAAGTGTAGTACAAAAGGTCTTGTGATATTTCTCTCCCTCGCCCTCCTCCCCCTAGGCAAATAGAATCTGCCTCATCTTCATCTCCTCCCCACGGTATTATCTGGATGGAACATGGAATAATGAATATGTAAAGAACAAATCACGTGCATAAATAGTACAACACCGTCACACCAAAGACATTGCCTACGATTCATTTCACGACATTTGCACCCATTTGAATGGGATAGGGCATATTCAGAGTTATTAGAACTATTGCCAGTTTTATTTTACTTTTTTAAAAACCACAAAAATCCATAAACCCCAGCGACAACTGTGCCAAGTGGAGACAAACCCGATGGCACTACTATCCTGAAGGAAAGGAAGAAAAAATATTGTGGCAAAATGGGAAAGAATGCATATGTATATGTACATATGTACATTTGTAGTAATGAGCATGGCAATGGCCTGGATAAAATAGCTATACGCGTCAGAAAGGTACATATTACTATATGAATGCATAATGGAGAGAGAAAACCGATTTCCTAATTAATAATCAGTCGTTTAATACCACACTGTCCCAGCGCCTCTTCTGGGTATGCTTCTGGGTACACCCTGTAACCCTTTGAGTACGGTTTCCCCTCCAAAAATGATTTTGACCATCATTTTTATTTTTACAAATGTTACACGCCCAATCGTTTAAAAAAGAAGAGCGAGTCCTCTCACGCCTTTGCATCTTTGCATTGTAATGCATTTAGGAAGTCCCTTCCATTTCATTCTCTCCGAAAATGTCTGAAATCACCTTATGAAATGAGTTTCCTCTCAGCTTTGGAAGAACGTGGAGATCAATTTTTACGCCAAGTGCATTTTACTTTTGGTATTAATTGGGTCACAGAAATATTTGTAATAATTGATACTTGAATGAAATAGGAAGTTTCAGAAATGATTCCATTTTATGACCATTAGACAGATTCACTTACCGTGACGGATGAGGCTTTTACAAATTCTTGACCCGGATTTAGTCCCATCCCCGAATGATGACCCCATTGATGGTAGGAGTAGTCCAGGGAAAGGCCATTAATATTATATGACTATGCATTTATGTACATGTGCATACATATACACATGTATACGTACATGGAGAAATAAAATAAACCGCAAAATTTTTCTTTTCTCCCATTATTCTCTTGTTGTGTATACAATGCCTCGAGTCTTCCTGGGGAGCACCATTTCGTGTTTGGTTGGTATGTTTCCGTATTTACTTTTATTGTGGCACTACAATAATTTGAGCTGATGGAGGAGAGCATGTAGCTTGTGCATGTACATATGAAGCTTTCGGAGTCAAACCAGGCTAAGTCCGAAAATTTCTAAAATGATTATTTTGTTTCAATTTAACCAGTGTAGGCGTGTTATATTGCATCTGAATTCTCCTGCAAGTCATAGGTCAGCATAACCCAGTATAAACCTGCTCTTAAATATGGTTCGTTGCCAAACCAGCCTAAGTCCACCCGTGTGTATGGTGAGGGTCTGTGCAAGCCTTGTTTAAGTGCAAACGTGCACAACAAACCAACGCCCTCGGAGCGAGCCGACATAACGAGACTGAAAAGGAAGAACGAGACAGAAGAGAACGAGCGAGACACAAAGACAAGAGCCAGGCTGAAGAAAGGGAGTGAGACACAAAGGAAAGATCGAGACAGAGGAGAAAGAGTGAAACAAAAGAGAAAGAGCGAAGCAGAAGTGCAAGAGACAGAAGAGAGAAAAGAGACAAAAAGCAAAATCAATAGCGAAACAGAGAAGTAAGAGCGAGACAGAGAGAAAAGAGCGAGATAGAGAAAAAAGAGCGAGACAGAGAAAAAAGAGCGAGACAGAGAGAAAAGAGCAAGACAGAGGAAAGAGCGAGACAGAAGAGAAAAAAGCAAACGGACAGAAGGATAGGGCTGAAGTGTGGAGGAATTCGTTTTGCCCCTGGTTTGTATGCTTAATATAGCAAAATCCAGATTTCGTTGCCAAAACGGACTAATTGTAAATCCATGAAATTCACACCTCAAAATTTTCGATATTTTGTACACGGGCTGCACTGGATTTGCGAAAATTTGCAGAGTGGTGAGGATATACATGCTCAGCCGATGGCAAAATGTTTAACCAATTTGTAAGTTTTGATATCTGTACACTTTTTTGCTCTTCCTGTAAAATTTGTTCGAATGGGCTTAGTCTGATTTGACTCCGAACCCATCATATGTACGTGTGTCTATAGGTATGCAGCGTTTCCTCGTATTTGACAGTGCCAGGGACTTATTAATATTGTGTATGGAGGAGACGACTCTAATTAAAAGCATGAGAGGGAATGACAATAGAAAAACTGGTGGTTAAATAGTCCATGTACGCTCGTAAATATACATGGATGTGTACACATATGTATACCAATATACTGGTTGACGTTCAGTCATGCTGAGGAGTTGGCCTTTATGGAATGGGAAGTATGGAATATATAGCAATGGGCTCTTTTTGACTTCCCTTTTTTCTCCCCGCTGATGTGTGTCCGTATTTAATTAAAAAAAGAAAGAAGTCAACGGTCACTCCGGTGCTTTCATGGGCAGAGCAAATCAATCATTGGAACTGGCTTTGGCATGGCTCCTTTCACGGGCTGGACAGGATCCTGTGACATTTCCCGTGCATCACAATCTAACCCAAAGCTCAGACATTGCACTGCACATGCATTAAAAATACGCTCACATTAATTTTTCAAATACGCCCCTGGTTCTGATTTCGAGAGGGCAAAAAAAAAATGTTCAAGGGCAAGGAAAAATTCGCTAGACTCGGACTTCTTCCGCAAGGTTTCCATGAGTGATTGGTATTTTGCTTAGAATTTTGCCAAACGAAAAAAAAAAAGTTGCACAGGAAACCAAATTCTCTCTTATTTTTTCCTCCCCGTTGCTACCCAGGTTTTCGATGTCCTTCTGGTATTTTGTCCAATAATAGCAAAAAATAGGACTACAAAGGTGAAAAGGAAATGCTTGGGATGGTTTCTTTTCCCATTTTCCCCGTGGGCCATGATGGCAAAAAAAAGAATGTAGATAAAAAAGGAATTCCACTTGTCACGCATTTTTCCAGTTAGAGAGGAAGGGTTAAATGGGAATAATAACCGCGATTGAGCAAGAAAAAATTGTGATGGCTTTCGTGTATGTAGAAAATGTTCCCATATATACATGAAATAGGCGTTCACCATGTTTCTAATGTCCATTGATTCTTAATAGATTTATTACGGAATATAATATATATATAATATAATATATAATTTTGGAAGGGCTCGTGTACAAAACGTTTCCGAGACTACAGTAAAAGATAGGGAAAGACCATTATTTTTTTTCGGTGCGGTTTGCGTCATCGTCAGCGGTTGTTTTTTTCTGTTGTTAGTTTTCTTTTTAGTGTGGAACGTAAAAAAAAAATTAGTATCGGTACTTACAATTTTATGTAATGTATATACATATGGACGTACACTCGGAAATGCGGAATAGTAGTACTTGTGGTGTTTACATTATTCATATACGTGTCTTATTATATGGTTATAAATTATTGCTCTTGCGGTGTTCCGCCACGATCATCCACCGGTTTCGGTGGTCTAGGGTTGGGTATCGTTTGGAGGAGACTGAACAGGTACGGGTCATTTTGAGCACCATAAATAAATTCTTGGAGGGAGAGTCTTCCATCCAGATTCGAGTCCATCCCAAAAAAGATCTTATTGGCACGCTTCTCCGGCGTACTTTCATCATCTGGCAGCTCCAGGTGTGGTCCTATCATTTTGTGCATGGCCTAAATGAACAAAAATAAATTTTGTGTCATTGTCAAAAAGTTGTTTGAATAAGTTTTAACCCCGCCAATCCTTCAATAAAACTAACCAAAATCCAACCCTTCACAGATCGGAATTAAAATTTAACTCCTGACTATAATAAAAAAAAGTTCTAGCATTTATATGGGATACATAAATAAAAAAAGTAATTATTAATTATGTGTACAGACTGTTAAGGCCTACGGCCAGGAATCTACATAATAAATAAAACCCAATAATAATATAATATGATCAATTATGTGTGATATCAATTATTTGTTATTATGTATTATTATTATTATTATTTAAAATAATGTGTGATATCAATTATGTGTGATAATCATGAATGACATCAAAACTGCAGGCTTGAAAATTCGAATCAAATCTGCTATTCCGCCGCTTCCAGCCAATAATTAAGTCAATGAGAGAGAAATAGCCAAAAAAAAATACAACTCACGGATACAATCTTAACCATTTCAAGCCTGGAGATGTAGCCGTTCCCATCCAGATCGTACATATTAAACATCCATTTCAACTTGTCTTCCGCCGACCCTCTGGTAGCTACGGACAGAGCGACAATAAATTCTCGAAAATCAATCGTTCCGTCGTGATTGGAGTCAAAGCTGCGGAAGACACTCTCGGAAAACTGGAACAGGTCAAACCAACAATAATCAATCGGGGCATAAATGACCATTTTAAAACTTAAATTACATCAATTCACGCTCACGCTCCCCATTTAAGCGATATGGCTTTGGTCATAAGTAATAATAAATAATCATGAAAGAGCTACGTAGCTAAAAGCAAGCTAAAAATAGATAGCTCAAGCGCATTTTTATCAGCAGAATTCATTTTGCCTTTAAAAGAATCATCAGCGATAAATTCGTACAAAGGAAAAACAAACGTACAAAGAATGACTAGCCAGAGGGCTTATTTGGAAAGCGATGTGATATCAGTTTTTCTTCCAAGCCGATCCATGACTTTCTCTAGGACTTTCGACAAGAGTGAAAATACATAATGTATGCAGTACATATGTATAAACGGAGACAGAAAGCAAATAGAAAAACCAAAAAAAGGTAAAATATGCTCTTAAAAGCTAAAATGGTCCTTCTATGTATGCAAGAATCCTTACACTAATACTTGTAACTACCCAAACGTTTCGCTTTTGCAATTGTGATAATAATAGCAAATTATGACACTTTATCCAATTGTACATATAAATGCTGGAAATTAATTTCCACGCATTCATCTCCACAATTATGATTCATTGATTTTATCCTAAATATAAAATCAGAGCAGAAGGAAGCAAAAAAAAAAAAAAAACTTACGAGCGACGAGTCACCATCGGGGAAGACTGCGGCATAAATGGCTTTAAATTGATCTCGAGTGATGAAGCCATCCGGACATTCGATCATGAATAACTTGTACCACTCCTTGATCTCTTCCTCTGATAAATTAAGTAAACACCAATTCTATTAGATGATCCATTGTTGTCATAATCCCTCGTACTCCTTTCCCGCCATCAATAAAAAAATATTACTTTTGGCATCATCATTACAAAAAAAAACGTATGGGGAAAACGTAAGTGCTTGTTTTCTTTATCTATGTAGCAGCAGGTGGCTTGGAAAGAGGTGTCAACATTCCAAGCTGGCCCCTATAATTTGATAATATCCCTATAGTACCATATTTTGAGGGGGGAGGAGGGGAGAAAGCTAAAATTATACACCTGGTATTGACACAAAAAGAAACCGAGACAATTTTCCTCTCTCTCTTTCTCTCTCTCTCTCTTTCCTTGATATTGACATTCATTTCACCTGCAATTTTCCCTTCTTTTACCTTCTTATCGACTCTCCAAGTTCCTGTTATTTTGCCAGGGAAAACTTGAACAAATTACACGGGCATGTACCTTTTTTCCCCTTCACTGGGGTACCCATAAAGAATCACGCTTTAATACAGGAACTATTTCTAGACAAAACAAATACAAACTGTCATCCACCTAATATTGGACATTGATATAATGGCCATGAGCAAGATGTACGGCGCTAATAGTATATATATACATATATGATTGTACATATCATCATTATCAATAGTCCAGAAAGGAGAGACTCAAACACTGTTTTGGGAAAATATAATCTCACATTCCTTCCATGGTCATTCTGTTATTACAACTAAGTACATGGTATGTATTCGTAGAAAAGATGTCCAAAAAAAGATTTGGGAAATGACTATCTTTCACGAGAACTTTGACGAAAGCCAGGGGAAAAAATATTTCTGGTCGGACAAAATGCTTTCATGCATAGATGATGAATCACAATGTGGTCAATAAATATCCATTGTATTCCTTGTTTCTCTATCTAGACTGTCCACATCAAGGTACAGGACCATACATACGCTTTTTGGTACTGCAATACCCCATACATATGCATGTATGTACATGGTGTGTGTAAATATTATTCTTTCCCATGAATTCTTTATGTCAATAATTGTCATGACTTGTGCCCAGAAGGACCTTACTTTTTGCAAGTGCCAAATTTACGGGCACTACAAGAGATAGGGACACTGCCATTAAAAAATGAGATTGGATGACAATCAAAGACAAAACAATGAACACATGTATAGATTTTGTAGCGGAATTATTAAATACGTAATTAGCATACGGACATATGTATCACGTAATAGACGAATTGACAATACAATGTATCAATTTACTGCATAAATAAAAGTTGTTACAGTGGAGGAAATTACCTGAAAATTCTGTATTTTGACACAAATCTTTAAAAACTTTTGGCTTCAGCTTTGTACTCCTTTGCCCCATTTTGACGACGATGGACGAGTCCGCTTCCCACGACGTCTATGTACAGCCCAAGGTCTTTTAACACCTCAATGTAATTTCCGGTTCCTTTTCTCACAGCAAGAAGAAAAACATACACTTGGGGGACAAACTACAACAAATCCTTGCACAAAATCACTCTTTCTCTGACCAATATTTAAATGACTGAATTCGTAAGAGAAAAAAATGGATCCCGTCACACACAAAAAACTCAAATGGTAAAAAAAAACTAAATTGAAATCCAATGCTGAAATTGACTGTCACTGTCCTAGCATCGGTACTCGGTAGGAATTTCGCCTTTTTCGTAGTTGCAGAAGGACAAATAGAAAGAAGAAAAGAGGTAATGTGGAAGAATTCACCGGTTTTATTCAAAGGCAGCTCAATTATTCATGATCCTCCATAAGTTCTGGTAATGGATCCACTTCTAACCACTCCAAATTTTTCCACGAGGTTCCTACTTCACTTCCGACGAACTTAAGAAAAATGAAGCCAATGCCCATGTTCTTCTCCAAGACACAAGAGATAAGGAGGGGAAAGTGGGGGAAATGTACTTGTTATGCCCAATGCAAGATCCCCACTGCTATCACTTATTTTGGATGTCTATATACTTTCCTCTAAATTTACCTCTAAAAAAACAGATACGACCAGAGTGTTTACAAAGATTTTGTTACACGCGCTCTCACCCTTCCGACATTGTCTCACAAAGACATGAAAAGTCACACTTTCCCCCCTGTGACCACACAGTCTCGTTTGTGCAAAGCTGGAGTTGCCGGTTAATTTTCTACTGAAGTACTGAAAATATAACGTAGTTAGAGGAGAAAATTGGAAAGGGGAAGCACACAAGGACGAAAATAAGGGATTTTGAAGACAGCCCACAATATTGACGTGGCCAGGTAAACGCTGACAGGTAGACTGAGTGGACTTGCCAGAGCCACCACGAGGTGCTTTAGGAGAAAGAGGAGCAGAGAAGGGAATGTGCGGAATTCAATGCACAGTCATGACCACAACCGTTCTGAGGGAATCAACCCATGCCTTTCACAGCACTTATAATAGTCTCTCTCATTCCTCCCATTTCTCCCAGTTGCACTCCCTCGTCCACGAAACATTTGTGCAACTCTCAAAAGATATGCAGGATCCCGGAGAAATTCAGGAATGCATAGCAAATGAAAGGAGAAAAATCCCAAAATTTATCCAAAATTAACGGGCAATTAAGTACTTATAAAAAGCACAAAAAAATTAGCTATTGTCAAAATATTTGCATGACTGCGTGTGCGCCAAATGACTAATAAATCTATCATCAATAGCAAGGATTAAGAATATAAATACATATTAACAAAAATTTAGAATATAATAACAAGGATGCTCCATTGAGTTGGTGAGTCATTGGTGTCAAGAAGGCTGGATTTAAATTACTTGGCTTGATACAAAATAATTACACTCAGGAATTACACTAAAGGATGGAAACAAATGGGAGGAATACATAAATGTTTGGGCTTAGTCAGAGCTCTCAATTTCTCTTTAATGTCCGTCATTGGAACCGCAAAGTGACATTTTGTAATAAGTAATCCTTTTACAGGAACTTGTGACCACAAATAGGAACTACGACCTATCAGGGCAGTATTTCCCCTTTGTCTGCACGTAGGCTTCCTTCACACACATTCGTACACACTTTCAACGTAATATTTCTTAAACTCCTCATCACCTCCAATAGGTACAGTGAGTCATTGAGACGTGTGATAATGAATGTCTTCACATTTGCATGCCAACCACCCCACCATTTCCAAGCTGATTTGACGTCAGAAGGATCTGCGAAATCACTCTTTCATTTTGTTTAAGGTGTCACACTCATCCATACACATAAATAATACATACATACATGTGTGTTTTCCCATGCTTCGTCAACTAAGACGTTTTAAATACACAACAACTTTTCTCTCTTTGTATCTCTCTCTTCCCGTCGTCCGTCTTCCCTCCCACTTTTTCCCTCTCTTTGTCATAGTTCTGTACAAATCGTAAATATGCATTCGTACATATATATATATATATATGTACATTCCTGTACAACACTCTCTTTTCCAGCTCTCCTCGTTCCCTTGTTCGTGTAAACTCGTCCCGTCAAAAATGCTCGTATCCCGATACTTTACTACAAAATAGCGGGCTCAAGTTTTGCTCGTGGAGTGCATATGTATCCCTATGTATATGTATACCCTCCGTTCTTCCTTCTCCTTGCCTTCAGTTGCAAGTATATCGACCACTAGGAATGACCTGTGCTTTGTCGTCCGTCCAGGAAAAAATAACTGCGGGAATCCGTCTTTCCCTTGGCATGCGGAGGACGAAAAGAGAGGAAGAAAGTGAGTGGGAGAGAGAGAAAGAGAGAGAAAGAGAGAGAAAGAGAGAGAAAGTGAGTGGGAGAGAGAGAAAGAG
>JAQGBT010003093.1:0-20964 GCA_034698585.1 Disparrhopalites patrizii | reverse complement strand
TTTTTCTCTCTCTTTCTCTTTTTTTCTCTGTTTCTATTTTTCTCTCTGTTTCTCTCTCTTTTTCTCTCTCTTTCTCTTTTTTTCTCTGTTTCTATTTTTCTCTCTGTTTATCTCTCTTTTTCTCTCTCCTTTTCTCTTTCTCCTTACCACTCTCTGTTTCTCCTGATTTCCCTCTCTCTTCCTGATTCTCCTGATTCTCCTGATTTCCCTCTCTCTTCCTGTTTCTGCGGATTTCTCTCTCTCTCTCTTTCTCTGTATTTTTCGGTCCTCCTATACCCTTTTTTTTCGTTGTATCGTCTTTCTCCGTCCACACACTCTCCTTCGCTGCCTATATACATAATCTCTCTCTGTCGCCTCTCTCTGTCTCTGTAATACTATCTTTCTACTTTCCCTTTCTGTTCCTATCTCGCTCCCTTCCTATTTCCACCTCTGAGGTTGATTTCAATTTAACCTGTGATTTATCACTGCCGTCCACTTACCCACGGCTTATGTTTAGTACACGGTAAAAGGAGCCGTTAAAGAGTGATTTCGCAAGTGTTCCTCACTCCAAATTATGGCTCCAACTTCCACCGTCCTGCATTGCTCCTTTTTTTTCTTATTGATACAGATATTGCACCACATTTCCTTTTTGCCCGCTAAATACACCCACAAGCTATGAGTACTATGTACGCGGTGTCTTTTAAATTCTGTTTTAGCGTTTTTTAAGTGGGAAGATTTTAAGGATTTTCATCTACACCGCCATATAGCCTCGAGGATTTGGGAAAAAAATTTGTTGTTTTTCCCATATTTAATTAACGTCGGAATTCCCTGAGACTGACAGACGGAGAGATTTGAAAAAAATAGGATTTTTTTTTTTCAATTTTGAAGGGGAGAGTGCATAAAAAATAATCCGTAGGTTGCTACAAGAAGCCCAGACGACGGATGTGGATTTTGGTATAATGATCTATCTTGTTCTTTCCCTCACCAAGCTTCCTCCTTTGTCCTGACAAGACCCTGAGGAATTGACAGTAATAAATTTCTTTTCTTTTTCTGCCTTTCATGTTTTATTGTCTCTCGCTTTTATTATTGTGCTCTATTGATAAATGTTTTCAAGATCTCCTCCATAACCATTGTATGTAGATTGCTCCAGAATATAATTTCTTTTTAAATGGGAGTGGGCTGATTTTTGTGAGGTGTTTTCCTTTACAGTGGAATTTACATATGGAGGAAATCACATGATTAAAGGAATGTAATACAGGAAATTGGGGAGATGCGGATCTTTTTTTGTGGGTGGGAAAGATATTTGACCAGCCTTGTCATTGATTCCCTGGGAAAAAATGTTTCGAGATTTCCTGGGCACATGGGTGGAATATTAATTATTTGGATTAACCCTTCTCCTATGCATTTTAACCATCCATACAAATTACCCCACTAAACAAGATGCCTCCCAATTTCCAGGAGGATTCTCATTAGAAACTGGATTAAAAACTGCAAAATACCGTGCCATTATCTGTATGCATATTACTCATTATTATTATTATCACTACAAATGTATATTTTGTGTAACTGAAAGCATTTTGTAAAAAGAAATTGGTTACAATTCTGAAAAATTAAAAAAAAAGGATACAAAAGGATTTTTTTTTGCAGAATACTACCAATCATCCATTTTCTACCTGTTCTTGCCCAGCACATGTTGATTGTAATGAAGCCGATATGTGAATGGAATGAATTGAAAGAGAATTTTTTCGTGTGGTACGAATTGGAGCCGTTTCAATAAATTGTTGGAATCAGTAAAAAAAAAAAATTTGTAAAAAATATGTCTAGCTCATTTGACAGGGAAAAAAATTGATTGGGCTGGGACGATTATACTTTCATATAGCGTTTAAATAAGGCATATAGCAAAAACGAATTGTGCCGTTTTATTATTTGTGATTTGCTTTATTTCTCTCCTTGAATAAATTGTATTACTTTTTATTTTATTTTAAATTCTGCAATATGTTAGAATTATGTAAGAATCAAATCTGATCATTTCTGCGCTGTCGGATTAATTATTTAGCATTATATAATGTATATATGTACATATGTATAATTATTTTTTCAGAATTGTGGAAGACGGATTTTAAGCCGCAAGGAGGACCAGTTTTGCATTTATTTTAAAATATGATTTTAAACACCAGATCTTGGCGTTGTGTTTGCAATGAATATTTTCTAAAATTTGAAAACTACAAATTTCAGCACAGAAACCAGGGTTATTCAAATACTATATTTATTTTATTTATTACATTTAATATTTATGTCCGTCTACGTAAATCACTATGCTAAATCTTGTTTAGATTTGTCATTACAGCAATTACAAAGAAATATGAACGGGACGAAAAAAGGGAAAATTAATAATTAAATGAATTTTGCTCTGTTCAGCCCTGGAATGATTAGTCCCTTCAAATATGAATTTAAATTAACAGAAAACATGGCAAATTCTATTAACAAATAAACGTTTTCGTAAAATGAAAATGCGTAAATCTGTCCACGTAAAAATCGCCATTCCACCTTTTTTGGAGGATAACGACAAACTTTTACTAGTGCTTGGGTAGATCAACGGGACTCTATACACACAATAACAATTACATTGTTGTACATCTTTGTTTCTTAAATACTAAAATGCTCCACGTCTCTTCATACCACTAAATATACATACATTCATTTTTGTTACATTGTGTAACACTTCCTCCATTTATTTATTAATAACAGCCTTCTCTCTTGCAGGGTGTTTCGAGTAATTAAATATTTATGATGATACATACTCAAAAAGGGTTAACTTTGTTCATAAAACAATGGGCCAGTGTCTACTCTGTATAAGTGCATTCTCCACCAAAAAAAAAAAGGGTTAAGCCACACACAGAGAGATCCTGCTGTTTTTGAACCTTTTTTTATGAACTTCCCTTTCTTATAATGTCAAAAAAAATGTAAGACACGTATGTAATACTCCATAATAATAATGTCTCCTTTTTTTTCTCTCTCTCTCATAATGAATGTTCATCAGGTACCAAAAAAAATTGAGAAGTGAGCAAATCCTTTTTTTTTCTGCTTTTTTTCTGTCCTTTTTTCAGCCTTTCTACACATTAATAATTACAAATTACTGAGTGTCTATGTGTGTGTGGGGCAATCGGAAAAGGAGGTATTTGGCCCCATGGGAGATGAAGGACCTTTTGGGAAAAGGAATATTTAAAGGGGAAAGGCAGAAAAAATGGTGTTACAAAATATTGCTCATAATTTAATATTAAATGTTATTCTGTCAGCCGAATTATTTAAAAAAAATATACATTTTAAATTGAATTGGGCTGTAGACGCAATGGTTTTCTCATTAAAAATTCCGCAGATGACGTCAAAATTCAGCTGACACTCCTTTTTTCCTAGTTTACACCCACAACTAATTTTAGTGGAAATCCGATTTTAAACAAATTAATTCCAAGCATAATTCCAAGCACTAAATCCAAACATTAAATAAATAATGATTGGGAATATGTGCCAGCAAAATGGTCATATTGCTTTTAATTTGCCTAATTTATATTAAAGAATCAAATACGATTATTTCCATGTGCTCATAAGTATATGAAATAATTGGAATTTTGTAAAGCCAAATAAATCCTTTGTAAATGGACATTAAATAAATTCCTGATTGAATGAATGAGGCGTGGAGGGAATCATATTTGATTTTTTTAAATGATTTTTATTTACTTGAAAATTTATTATTTACATTTTTATGATAAAAAAAATACTGTCTTTCCCCATTTCCTCCTTGGCAGACGACAGTCGCCTTGTGTGGCAATAAAGAATGGGGAATAATAAATAAACTTAAAAGAAGGAAAAAAATGCGTAATGCAGTGAACGTCAAGATGCCCCCAAAGAATTTATGGGTGAATGAAGCTGAGAAGAAAAAAAAATATGGAAATGTCTATTTGTGAGAATTCCCCTTAAAGTAAGATGCCATTGAAAGGTATTTAGATAGCCAAGATGTTGAATAAGAGAGACGTGTGTACTCAAACAATAAAAAAAAATGCATGTGTATACATACGGATGGAGGAAGAAGAATAAAAGGGTGAAAAAAATATAGGAAGTAAGAAATTTTGTTTTCTATAGTTGTTCCTTACCACAATGGGACATTGTGATGGACCATCCAGATCCTCTCCTCAGAAAAAAATGTCTCTGGGACCTTCACACAGTTCCTATATATTATGATGTGCTAATTGGCTGTATAAATTCCTTTTTTTTTCTCTCTACCAACCAATGTCCACTTGTTGGAGCAATCGTATAATTAAAAAAAAAATGTTTTTCTTTTTGGAGAAAAAAACGAACTCAATTGCAGAAACTTCACTTGTCTTGTAAATTTTCTTCTTTTCTTCGATTGAAAGAACTAAAGTTCGTTTTTCTTGATGGTTTCCCACTTTTTGGGGAAAAATTTCCTCTGTCGACAAATTCTCTCTTCCCAAGAAATTTGTGTTGCTGTCGTGTGGGCACTGCTGTTGCTACAGTGTGGGCCTTTTTATTTAGTTTCTGGAGAAATTGTTCTTCTATTGGAACTCACTGGTCAGTTTCTTTATCCAATTTTATTGACCTTCAAAAAAAAAAATTTTTTTTTTCGGGTAAAAATGTTCGTTCTGGATTTAAACAGTTCCAAAACAAATTTGCGGCGTCATAGCTAAGCGTGGTCGAAAAATCCACGTTTTGTCCAATTTGAATGTTCCAACGTTAAAATTACCGCTCCGAACGTTATTTACTGCGGATTCCAATAAATTTGTGGAAATAATCTCCGCTTTGGAACAGAATCTACCTTCCAGGTAATTTTCACGAGCAGTAAAATGCTGAACCGGTCAGAAATTTACATTACTTAAAACCGATGAGAAAATTTTGAATCCTTACGTTAGACTTGACTGAAACCACAAAAAAATGCGAAATTTCATCAAAAATCAAAATGTCAGACAGTATAAATCACCCGAATTATTACGGATGTCTTTCCGCCATAGCCAACAAATTTTCACCGTATCTTCTGGTCACTTCAAATTTGTCACCAAAGTCCATTTGAGCCTATAACGAAGTAATGCTTGAGCAATTATATATCACCAAAAAAAAAAGTCCAAAAAATTTCTCGTCACTTTGGTGGTAAATAGTCCCAATTTGTTATTAACTTTGGTAGGAAATAGTCCAAAATTTGGGGTACAAATTAGTAGCAAAAGTCCCGAAATTTGGAAAATTCGGGGGAAATGTCCATGCAAAATTGCAATACAAAATCACAAAAACGAGTTCCAACACTAGTTAATTCACAAACAAAACATTTTTTGGTAAATTCAGAAAAGTTTTACGGGAAAAGTCAGTTCCAAAATATCACTGTGAGTTCCAGAAAAAAACGGAAATTCCAAATAAAAAGCCACGTTGCACTTTCGATAAAAAAAGGAGCCCACAAAGGAAATCCACTGCTACCAAAGCCACCTGTATTGAAAGGGGTATCTCAAGAGTCCAAGAGACAGCTGGTATACACTAGTAGCAGTGAGCAGGAGCAACAACAACAGTCTGTCCACATGCTTTGAAGCCAAGTTGAGGAAAAGAGACGGGATGAGAATGAATTAAACCTTTTACCTTCTATCTCTCTCTCTCTCCTGTAGATCTTCACTGTACTCAAAGGATTGAATGGGAAAAAACTCTTTTCCCCTCTAAATCTCCTTGTAGTACTATCTTTTTTAGTTGGTGTGTGAGTTATTATATGATCTCATTGTTGTTGTACACACTTGGCTTCACCACTACAGCGTCTTTTTTTTTTACAATGTCTTCTCTCTCTCTCTCTCTGTTTCTGTCTTATTCGTTCCCTACGACTAATTCCTCAAAAATTTAAAGAAGAGAGAAAAAAAATAGAAAATGTCTGTATTCTTGAAAAGGTACATAAATTTCCCCTTCTCGCGCTTGTCTGCTTCCACTAATAGTTCCCAATAGGTTTAGCACCAGCCAAAAAATTTAGTGTTTCTTCTTTTAATGTTTTTTTTTATATCTTTGGTATGTATGTCAATAGAAATTTCTTTCCTTTATTTGGTATATAAAAAGTGTAGATATCGTATATATTTTTTATATAGGAGGGTTATTTCCCTGCGTAATTATTGAAGGCAGTTATTTTATTCACATTAATCAAGCTCTGTCATTATTGGGGGAAGAAGCCCTTGTAGAATGTGTGACTTTTTCCACGTGGAGTAAATGTGCCCAGGAATGTTTGGAACAATGTTTTTTCTTGTGGAGTTTACTTGAATTTTGACAGAATTGTTCGTAATAGGTTCTTCTTGTTTCCGGGGGGAACGGGATGAACAGGAAGTTTCCGGAATTTATGTATATAAATCCGGATACTGTCAGGGATTTTTTTAAGAAAAGGACGAAATTTCGGATGAATTGAAATTTCTTTGGAAAAGGATGGAAATATCTTCCAGGAAAGCGTTTTTTTTTTAATTGTGAATATTCCAGGGTATTTCCGCAGGAGGAAGGAAGGAAGGAATTTTTCACGGGGAGGAGGGGAATTAATTGTTTTTTTTTTCTCCAGTATTTATCGGAAGATTCTCCAGGAAGATGTAATTAGAATTTTAATCCGTCGTTAAATTTAATTGATAGTTCCGGCAAAATGTGAAAAATAGTTATTACAGCACAGGAGCTTTGACAATTGTTCAGGGGCAATCTGGAACACGGAATCCAACGTCCAGGGAAATTATAATCCCGCCTAAGTCTAATACAGTCTATGGCTGGGCTAATTACGAAGCTTGTCAAAACACAGATTTGATTCATACAAATTTGCAAAAAAAATCTGTCTACAAATTTTGTCAGATAATTTGATTCACGAAAGCAATACTTGTCCCTCAAAATTTACTATAATTTATTTAAAAAAGATTCTGAGGAAAAATGCTTCCAATTACAAAAGTGGAATTCTCCGAAATTTCCAGGGGAATTATCGGGTATTTTAATTTATTTATTTTCTGTAATTTATTTCCTATTCACCATTTAAATTCTCCTATCATGTGATTTTTTTTTCTGAGGAATAAGACAAAGTAGGGAAACGAAAAAACGAGATAAAAAAACCCAAAATTTTTATCACTTTTGAAATGAGAGAAGAGATCCCCACACGGCACAATTGACTCGAGAGAGTCTCAAGAGGAAATTGGTTGGCTTTGGGGAGACTTGCAGGTAGATATAGGATAAAAAGACCTTTAAAAGAGAGAGAGAGAGAGAGAGAGAGACAATGCATGATGTCAGTTAGGATGAAGGGAAGCTGTTTGTCTCTCTCTTTCTTCTCTCTCTCTCTCTCTCTCTCTCTCTGCAGTCAGGAAAACATAATAAAAAATCTCCAACACGAGGGGAACTTGAAACAGTTTCCCTTTTAGTTATTTTTTTCTTCTAATCTTTCTCTCTAAAGAAAAAAAATCTTTTCATTTGCCAAAGCCATATGAAGTGCATGTTCAAAACAATTTCCTATATGTATTTCCCCTTCTATATTTGCTTGCTTGATTGCATTTTACCTTTTTTTTTTTTTGCTTACCTTTTTTTTTTGCATACCTCACTGCATTTTGTTTGTACCTCATTTGCCTCTTTCCTCTCCTTCTCCTTTTATGTTGGAGGTGCTTATATAAAATAGCACTTGGATCATAATAAGACTTGCTACAGAGATAGAAGAAAAAAAAGGGTTATCATGTAGTACATAAAAGGAGGAAGGAATAAGCTTGACGGGGTCTTTCCCTTTTTTTCTTATCAACACATGTTTTTTTTTTAATTTCTGGTTCCTATAATGCTCAATGGGACAAATATACATGTATTTGGCTCGGGTATATATTTACATATGTTATAGCTATGTAAATACTTTGCACTTTGCAATGTAAGGGGACTCCAAGAGAGACATGAAACGCCCTTGTTGCCAGTCATAGAAAGGGTATGGGCAAATATATGGGTATATATGAGTGTATATATGCATATAAGGGACATATGTGTGCTAATGTGCCCCATATATTACTGTATGTCAATGGAGTCAAAGGTGAGGTGCGGAAAAGGGTAGACAGATAAAAATTGAGTACGTTAATTTTTATTATTATTATTTCTCTTACCTGTTCAACCGCGTCCAATAGACAAGTTTAGGGGAGTTGGCAAGAGCAAATTTTTTTTTCTGGGGTTGCAGTAAAAATGGGATGTTATTTCAGTTTATTATGGGTTCCTTTTTTCTCTTGGTCTTGTAACCCACAATTAGCTCATGTTGTAATCAATGGAGAGACAAAAAAAAAAGATTTTACGGTCGTTGTGCCAATGTTATACATACGTACTTTGGCTGGTCACGAAATAGAATTATCCGTCCAAATTATTTCTATTCGTTTGAGTAGGAACAAGAGCTTTTTAAACACAAATGTGCTCCAACCGGGGAATGTAGAACGTTTTGTAAATTTCGATTATACATGAATTATACAAAAATTAAAATTGTTCACCTTCCACTTTGGAAATTTTTTCTAACTCAAAATTGTACGGGTTTTATGACCAGGAAATTATAACATTCAGTCAGAGAATTTTCAATAAATATTAATTTTAAATATTAATTTTTTATTCCTTGTCTCAATAATATTTCTCACACACTAATATGGACTCAATTTAATTTTCGTTTGAAATCCCAGAAAAAAACACAATTTGCACACCAATCCAGAGTGTAGTGAAGCTAAAGGTCCTTGGAAATTAAGCACAAACTCACAAGAAGGCTAATTAGCTCAGAAATTAATGGTACAAATTGTTTTTTTTAGAATCCACTGACACTTTTCCGGGAACTGCAGGGGTTTTGACTGTAAGTCGATATTATTTGGAGGATTAAAAAAATTACATGTGAATACTAGGCTAATAATGCAGTACTGCCGAACAGGCGTGTTTGTGGGTATTATAAAATACACAAACGGTTAAAAAAAACGACCGGGAGCCTGATGTCCGTGAGGGAGTCGTCCTTACTCGAAGGGGGGGAATATTATTTTATTATTTGTGTCTTCCCCTACTTTCCAGTAAAATAAAACACTGTCCACTGGACAGGTATAGAAACAATTGGAAATAAAAGAAAAAATAAACATGTGGTGTAGGGGAAAGAATAAAAAAACGTTTATTTTATAACCGACGCCTTAGCTTCCCACTTCCGCCCTTATTTTTCTCGCCCATCCTCCGGTTCTCTTGTCTCGCTGGAACTCGTCTCAATCATCCTTTTCGGCATTTTCCCCAGCTACATCACAAAAATACATATCTCGATCCCCCTCTTTTCATTTCTCTATGTGTCTCTTCATCCCTTTCTGTATTATCTTCTCTTCATATTTTCTTTTTCTTCTCCTTTTCTCCTTCTTGGTCTCTATTTCTTCTTTTTCTTCTCCTTTTTGTTCTCTATTTCTCCCTTTTCTTCTCTCGCCATTTCTCCCTTTTCTTCTCTCGCTATTTCTCCTTTTCTTCTCTCGCCATTTCTCCCTTTTCTTCTCTCGCTATTTCTCCTTTTCTTCTCTCTATTTCTCTTTTTTTTCTTCTCTCTATTTCTCTTTTTTTCTTCTCTCTATTTCTCTTTTTTCTTCTCTCTATTTCTCTTTTTTTCTTCTCTCTATTTCTCTTTTTTTTCTTCTCTCTATTTCTCTTTTTTTCTTCTCTCTATTTCTCTTTTTTTCTTCTCTCTATTTCTCTTTTTTTCTTCTCTCGCTATTTCTCCTTTTCTTCTTTCTATTTCTCTTTTTTTCTTCTCTCGCTATTTCTCCTTTTTCATCTCTCTATTTCTCATTTTTCTTCTCTTATCTCTCTACCTCGCTTTTTCTTCTTTTCCTTTTTTTTCTTTCTCCCTGTCTCTTTCTCCTTTTCCTCCTTTTTTCTCCCTCTCTATTTCTCCTTTTCCTCCTTTTTTCTCCCTCTCTATTTCTCCTTTTTCTCCTTTTTTCTCCTCCTCTATTTATATTTTCCTTTCTCTCTCTATTTTGTCTTTTTTCTGCTCTCTCTCTCTCTCTCTCTCTCTCTCTTTCCAGCCCTCTATTTTTATCCCTCTTCCTTCTCTTTCATTCACATCAACCTTTTCATCATCCTTCACTCGCTCTCTCCCTGCTCGCTCTTTTGCTCCCTTTCCTCTTTTCTACATCCCAATTGACGTTTAATCTCGTGATCTTTCCTCCTCACTTGGTTTGGTTATTACCTGGTTCTCGCGTATACACAGATGCCGACATACATACATGAATACATATGCATTTCGAAGGTACCTAAAGCGCTTTTGAATGAAAACACGACAGGAATTGACTTTCCAGATGACTCCCACTCTGTCTCTCCCTTTCACAAAGGCATCCAGAAAAGGATGTGTTTGGCTCACAGGCCTATTACATCAAGCTTTTTTTTATCGTTATTCAGTAAGACAAGGATATGTGTGTGCATTCTCTTCACCTATTACGTCATGAACTCCCTGATACCTGCCCCTCTTTTGGAAGATGTGGCGTGTCCACCCTCATTGCGGACGCTGGTAGAGCCTCTACCCGTGTCAGTCCACGTAGGAGTCTCCAGTAATACGCCATTAGTCACGGATACACCGTACATTAGGACAGCCTTTTACAGTCTCCCATTTTTTCTCACTTTTACTCTCCTGCCACACTCACCCTTGTCACATGTCCGCCTTTTTCACGTCTAACCCACTTCTCTTTTTTTCTCCTTTTTTTTTTTACCTCGTACCTGACTCTTCCCTTTTCTTGCATTTATCTGTCTCTTGTTCTAGAGCTTTTGCTTTCACTCGTCACTTTCTCTTTGATTGGTCTGGTCTCTTCTTCTCTATTTTTGTCTCTTACCATTTCTTTGCTTTCTTTTCTACTCCATCATTGACTTCTCTCTGTCACTCTATATTATATTTTCTCTTTGCTTTCTTCGCACTGCTTTTTTGCCTCTCTCCTCCTTGCCTTTTTGTCTCTCTGTTTTTGCTTTATTTCTTCCTCTCTTCATTTTTTTCTCTCCCTCTTTTTTTCTTTGTTGCTTCTATCACTTTGTCATCTTCTGTATCTTTATTTTTTATTTGTCTTCCCCTTTGCTTCTTCTTATCTCTTTGCATTTTCAGTCCCTCTCTGGCACTTTACATGCTTCCTCTCTCTCTTTCATTTTCTCTCTCTCTCTCTTTCATTTTTTCCACTGTCTCTCTCTTTCTTTTTTCATCGGTCTCTTTCTTTGTTTTGTCCTCTCTCTTTCTTTTTCCCTCTCTATCTCTCTCTCTCTCTCTTTCCTGTTTTCCTCTCTCTCTCTTTCCTTTTTTCCTTTCTATCTCTCTCTTTCTTTTTTCCTCTTTCTCTCTCTCTCTTTTCTCAGCTATCTTGATTTCCTGCATTTTCTCTCTCGTCCTTTCTTTTTTCTCACATACATTCTGTCTCTCTCTTTTTTCTGTCTCGTACTTTCTCTCTCTCTCTCTTTCTTTTTTCTCTCTCATACAGTCCTTTTCCCCTTGTTTATCTCTCTCCCTTTTTGTTTTCTATCTTTCCCTTTCTTATCTCTCCATTGGGTCTATTCTCTCCCCTTATCATAGTCTCTCTGACCTCTGCCTTCTTTTGCTTTCATGCTGTATCCCGTCTCTCTCTTTCTCTCTCTCTCTCTCTTCTCAATCGGCTCTTTCTCTAACTTTTTGATTCTCTCAGTCCATCACACGTTTCCATCTCAGCTTTCCAATTTATCTCTTTCTTCTCTGTAGTGTCTCATTATGCACACACTTTTCTCTATTCTCTCATCCTTTCCATTCTCATTCCAGTCTTTTATTGCCTGGATATTCCTCCCCCAATCATTTTCTTCTCCCTTTCTTCTCCCTTGTTAACTGAACAATTCCATGTAAAACTCCAAATTAGCCTATATGAATTACCGAAAGCCAAACGCCGTGGAATTGACCTCCTACTTTCCACCTCTGCACTCTCATTAAGCCATTGTTCCTCCTCACCCGTGTCCAAAAAATTTTCCAGAACCTCTTTGTTGTCCTTGTTCACTGTTAACTCAAGGCGACAGGCACAAACATGACCAAAAGCTTCCCACAACACGTCTCTAACGGAGTCACGCCCAGTTCGAGCCAGCTATTGAGATCTCCGGATGTACATGCCTTCACACTTTCACTTGGATGCATCCATATAAACACACATAAGCTCCTGACAAAAAAGTTGAACCTTTTCCAATTACATTTTGACCTTGATAAATCAAAATATGAGAGAAAATTTCCAAAAAAAAAAACATATATCCCATCATTTGAACTCACGCCGTTTTGGACAGCTGACATGAGAATTTACCCCTTTTTTTCTTCCCTCAAGTAATTATCCATTCACCCCAAAAAAAACCAAAGGAATTCCCTCAAAAATGTGGAAATAAACCTCTCCATTTAAGAATTACAGTTACGGAAATTACCTAAATCAAATAGAAAGTGGATGTAAAAAAATAAAGACAAAAAAAAAGTAAAAGTAAATAAAATTCACAGGTACATAATCTCTCATTAAAAGGTCCCCCAGGACGCTGTCGCATAAATCCTTTAACGATGCGGTAGATCTCACCATTCAGCCTTACTTTTACCTTACATACACAATCGTTTATAGCGATTCCGGTAAATTTTATATGGGATAAGGTGTACTATTTAATTGTGTTCAAAGCCACTTATAAAGGTATGTTGTGTATACACGTATGTACATATGTAATACACAATTAAACCAATGCCCTTTCATCGAAAAGAATAGTAGAGAAAAAAAAAGACCTCCATGTACCAGGCATATAAAAGTATGCAAATGAGTATAAATAAACCACACTATTATATGCGAATATAAACATTTAGATAAGAGGGGAAAAAATAAAATAAAAAAAGGCACATCAAGGGGTGAAGTGAGCAGTGTTCCTGAACGTGACCCTCACATCATGGGCCATAGGCACGGTAATACACGATATACTACGGTATACCCATATACTACCGTATACATATGAACATGCAAGGCAAATCCCCATAAACAAAGGCAAAGGCACGAGCATTGACAGAATGGATCAAAATCAAATCCTTTTTTTTTTTAATAATGAATAATGCACCATTCCCTTTGGCCTATACGAAATTTTTCCCCGTTCAAATACATATAATGGAATATTTAACCTTTTATGTAGCTATTTATACACGTTGAAAATATGGGAAGTTATACATACCATTTAAAAATGCATGCGTGGATATATTGGATGTTTTATGATATTTTTTTTGTATGGGAAAAATGAATATAAAATACAATTAAAAAAAATGGCAACCGGACCTTTTCGCACAAAGGAGAATTCCGTGATACATAAAAGGGACATGCTATGTACATATGTATTGTTCCAAGGAGCAAAAGGGAATTTTTCTTGCTATATTCGTAATTGGCAATTAGTATTTAAATGCATATCCATTACTCCCCTCCATTTAACTATTCTCTCCAGATACCCCTTGAAGACATTCGAGGGTGATTAAGCACCAGTTCATTTCCTCGCCTCTCAAAAAAAAATCCTATTGGCCACATGCACGTACATATGTATGTACGGAATCGAAAATGTACATGTGGACCTATCAAAAAATTTAAATAGCAAATAACCGCCCAGCTAAAAAGTTAAATAGAAAAAATTAAACAAATCTGTCCAAAGTGAAATAAGAAAAAAAAAAGGACGTGAGGAAGCCCAATGACTTGGTAAACGCACCATGTCGTGCAGTGTGGAAATACATATATGTATATGCTTGGTATAGATAATACGCACATGCACAAAAAAAAATTAAGGAAATGATCTTTTCCTCTCTGATCACTGTGAGATAAGGTCTGGGTCAATGAGAATGTGGTTTGAGACAGGGAATGGACAGCTGTTTTATGGACTCGAGGCTGTGGAAATGTCCTATATGTACCTGAGACACACTTGGGGGCAAATTTATATTGGTATGCACATATACGAACACAACTATATGCATATGTGTATTACGTTGTACAGGTATACAGGACTTTATTAGTGGCAAAAATAAATATAGCCAAAATGATTTTATGCGGAAGGAAAAAAAAGGATATCAAAATGCGCCTTCTGTCAATGAGTTTTAAATACATATTTAGGTAGGTATCATTATTATGCTGGGGCAATTTGTGGAGAGGGTGGCAGAGAGGTAGGAAAGAGAGAGAGAAGAGAGAGAGATAGAGCAACAAATATAAAAAGCAAACAAAAAGGAGACAGGAAATATGGAGAGGAAACCGAACTAATAAATAGGAAGAGACAAAAATTGTGCAGGAGAGAGAGAGATACGAGGAGAGAAAGCAAACGAGCAGAAGCAGAAAAATAGAGACGAAGAGAGAACAAAAGAGAAAGATAGAGAGTGACAGGAGGAAACACAATGTGAATGAAGAAAGAGCAAAAGAAGGAGACAGAGGAGATAGGCAGAAATATGGTCGAAAGAGACAAAACAGGTAGATTTAGCATAAGGAAAAGCAATGAGGAGAACAGCGAGAGACATAGAACGAGAAAAAGGGAGAGAAAGAGAGGGGAACGTACAAAAACGAGAGAAACCTAGAAAAATAGAACAAAAACGATAGAAACATAAAAAAAATGAGGGAAATAGAAAACGAGAGGAACAGAGAGAAAATGAGACTGAGAGAGTGTACAAATGGGAGAAAGAGAGAGAAAACGAGAGAAAGAGGAAGAAACGCGAAGTACAAAGAATGCAAAGCGAAAACGACAGAGAGAAAATAAGAGAAATAAATCTAAACGATAGAAAGAAGACGATAGAAGAAGAGAGAGAGAGAGAGAAAGCGGAAGAGAAAGAGAGAGAAAAAGCGGGAGACAGACAGAGAGAAAGTGGAAGAGAATGAGGGAGAGAAAGAGCGAGAGACAGAGAGAAAGAGAGAAAGCGGAAGAGAGAGGAAAAGCGAGAGACAGGTAGAAAGAGAGAAAGCGGAAGAGAGAGAAAAAGCGAGAGACAGACAGCCAGAGAGAAAGTGGAAGAGAATGAGAGAGAGACAGACAGAAAGAGAAAGAAGAAGAGAGACACAAAGATAGAGAAAAAGAGAGAGAAAGAGAGAGAGAGAGAGAGAGAGAGAAAATAAGACGTTTACGAAAAGAGAAACGGAGTGCGAATGTGAATGAAAATGAGCAATTTTAATTAGCTATATCTGTAGTTAGACGTGGTAAGATAATGATAATGACAAAATTGATAGTGACCGACCCTGTACATATAAGGGGTCTGCATTTATCTACAGCTTGTATTATACTTACAGGCATACATATGCATATAATCGCTATAGACGCAAAAACAATTTAGTCCTAAAAAAGAATTTTGCAAATAAAAAATTTGGTTGCCGACTTTAATATGCTTCTTGTAGAATTTTAGTAGACAATTCCTATAAAAAAGTTTAATTTTTCAAAATACTTTCGATGCATCTGGCAGAAATAAGTGACACCGCGGAAATCTCAATCTCAGGTATATTTTCACGAGCAAATCTCAAGTTTCGAAAATATGGACTTAATCCCTTATGAATCTGTATCCTTCATATGCTACGGTGTGTCAAAGTAGACCTATTTGCACATGCACCTATGTATATGTATGTATATGCATTCTATACGGTACATTGAAGCCTGTACTTATTTTACTAGACTGAAGTGTATTGAGTCTAAGCACACGAGTTAATGGGTAATTTTTGAAAGGGAAAAGACATTGATTTCTTTTGAGAACCAAAAAAAAAAAAAACATCCCTATATCAAAGGGCGGGGCTTACAGTTCGGACAAAGGAAAGGGTTGGAGGCCTTTAAAAAAATGACTTGGAGAGGATTCCCATGTACCTTTGTACATGCTGTAATTTGTCTCTCTGATGCTTCCTAATAGGAAATGGCAAGTGAGTGTGAATTGCAGAAAAATTCCTTACTGACAAAAATGATAAAAGTCGTTACTTTTTTTTGGCTCCCCCCCCTCCATTTTTTTTTTGCTTCCAGTAGAGATTTAACTAATCCAAATGATTGAGAGAGTTCATATTCAAAAGGGACCGTAAGTTGTTTTTTTTTTATTGGAGGTACTTCAAAAAAAAATTAATGAGCTTTTAACATTGCACTTTTTTCAATGAATAAGGAAGAGAATAAAAAGCGGAGGAGGTGGGAATGATGATTTCTTTGAATTACGTGGTAACTCACTTTTTATTCTTTTTTTCAAGGGACTTTCGTTTTTTTTTCTTTTATTCAGATTCATTATTGCCTTCGGGGATATGACAGATGCCTTTTTGCACGAGTTAAATGGGCTTTTCTCTGTTAATTTCGTGTTTCCACCTGTATGCACAATTGAAGGAGGGAGAAAAATGAATCTGGGAGGAAGTAAAAGGGGGAAAAGACAGAAAATGAGACATGATTTCAATGTCTATACAAAAGCCTTTGTTTGAAAAGTACCTGTAACCATTTTTTTTTCAGTACTGGAAGAGGTTATTTATACAAATAGTTACATTTCCCATTATTAGTATCATTAGCATATGAATGGTCTCAATCCTTGTTACTGGCACTCAATATGCAGCTTGTTGGAGGAGATGGAGCATTTTTTTTTTCTTGAGAATTTACTAGAATGAAAGTGACAGTTTGAGTCATTTTCACGTATGACTCTCGTGATTCTCTTTTGTATACAAGAAAAAATACAGTGAATCATTGAGGCTTTTGACTGTTGTATATATTTACCTTTTCCATTTCTTGGCTCCAGTCATTTCCGGGATGTTTTTAACTCGGCGCAAATAAGAATGAGGGACAATTATTAGTTTATTGTCGTGGCAATGCCTTTGGAGTTGGCAGTTGTTAAACGATTATGACAGAGAGATGACAGAGACATATGTGCATAACTATATCTGTTCATATGTAATCCAATCTAACTGGACACTAGGGAGGGAATAGGTATACTTATTACAAGCATAATTATGTAGGTATATACTATTTGTAGCATAATTCAAACGAAACGAAAAGGAAGAAAGAGAAAGACGGAGGAAGCGCAGTAGAAAAACAGAGAAGTATAGAAAAGGTAAAACCAAATAAAACAAAAGGATAACAGAAAGGACATAGAGAAAAGAGGAAGATATAAAGACTTTTATTTGTATAAAGACATATTTTAAAATTTTAAAGACAAAAATTAAAAAGACATATCTACAAAAATGAGGTAGAGAAAGAGAGAAATTAAAGAGCAGAGGAAGGAGATAAAAGAGAAAAAATAAACTCAAAAAACCTGGACAGCAAAGCAGATAAAAGTGGAGAGGCAAAAGAGAACACAAGCGGCAAAAAAAAAAGGAGCGGAAAAAACAAAAAATAACGGCCAAAACAACGAGAGAAAAGTGACAAAAAGAGAAAAAAGACAAATACAGAAAGATGAATCAGAAAACAAAATGAGAAAAGGGGAAAAAGAGAAAACAAAAGACGCATGGAAATAAGCAGAACAAAATAGAAAATAAAAATGGAGAGGAAACAGAGAGACAACAATACAAATAAATACAGAGACAAGTCAGAAAAAATACAAAGAAAGAAAGAGAGAATTAAAGGTCAGAAAAATTACAAACCAAAAAAAAAGAGAAAATGAGTCTAGAGAGAGAGAAAAAGGACAATAGAATGAAACAAAAAAGGAGACGAGGGAGTAAAACATAAGGCAATAGAGAGAGAGAGAGAAAATAAGAATACAGACGAGGAGAGAAAAAAGGAGCGAGAAAATGATACAAGTGAGAGAAAAATGAGAGGAGAGAGTGAATAGAAGGACACACATGAGAGTGAAAAATGAGACAAGAGAGAGAAAAAGGAGAGAAGAAAGAGTGAAAAATGATACAAGAGAGAGAAAAAGGAGAGAAGAAAGAGTGAAAAATTATACAAGAGAGAGAAAAAGGAGAGAAGAAAGAGTGAAAAATTATACAAGAGAGAGAAATCTGAAGAGAAAAACAAGCACACTTGAGGGAGAGAAAGTGAGACAGAGACAAATATAAAAGCAAATAGAGAGAGAGAGCGAAAGAGAGCCAGGCGGAGAGAGAAAAATTAAGGAAAACAAGGAGAGAGAACGAGAAATAAATAAATGGACGGCGAACAGAAATGAGTATGTCACTTTCAAAAAAAATGGCAGGCAGTACAATAAGAACTGACAGAAACGGGCAGAATGACACGTTAAATGCAGGTGTGTGAAGAAAAATGGCAAATTACAACACAATTAAATAAGTCTTTTACATTACATAAATGCATGGAGAAGGCGAAAAAAAAAGAGGAAGGGCATTTATTTTCAAAATGTAAATGCTTTGACTACTGGCTTTGCAGAAGCTCTTTACCCCTCACTGTGCCATCCACATTAGTGACTGTGCAAAAAAAAAAATCCCAAGGAAAATCAAATTACTATGCTTTACAATTAGATCTTCCCCTTTTCTTTTACACATATGTCATACTCTGTAATAATTCAACATGAAAAAACATTTGGAATTCCTCATAGTATGTATTATTAGTAAACTTCCTGTAATTCTGCATTTACCAAACGGTTTATGCACAATATACAGCTTTTGAATGTTTTCACACTTTTTTTTGTACAAGTGCCACATTTTGTCCAGTAAATTGCTACAAATCCAAGACAAGGAAAATAGCGAAGGACGTTTCTGGAATATTTTCCTTCAAATAAAAAAAACACCAATACGAAAAAATGTGTCAAAAAATGCACGACATGAAAATGGAGGGAGAAACGGAAATAATCACAGTCACGATTGCCATGTCTGGAGGGAAACAAGGACACTCGGAGGGACTAAAAATATATAAAAATAACGCCAAAAAAATAAAAATTATGTTCCGTCATCATAACAAAAATCCTCATTGGGCTTTTCTATATTTTTAACTGTTTTTCAACCTTTTTTTTTGCATATTTCCCCATTTAAAAAGCGTGAAGGAAAAGTGGGGAAAACGACGACACAATTACTTTTTTTTACTGTTTTTCTATGTCAAATTATTAAACCAACGTTTAAATCGGGAAAATCATGTTCAAATTCTTTTTTTTTGGTCATTTCAAAAATTAGCTGCAACCTGAAAAAAATGCAGAAAAAGGGGGGAAATATTAAATTTTCTTTTACCCAAAAATAAATTAATTTCCGCGTATCTCCCAAAACATTTTTTGCTATTTAAACGCATGTACGTATGTGTTACTATATAAAAAGATATATGATGTGTATTTTCATTTTTATATTGCATACAACAGTCAATTTTTAATGAATAAATCAAAGCACAAGCCAATATGAAGTACTCCGCCTCTTTTTTTGTATGTTTTTTTTTTTGCTTTTCAGCTTCCCCAATATCTTCATTAATTAATTTCATGGGCTCCCCTTGCAACAAATTGAAAGTGAGAATGCTTCATTACGGCCTGGCATTAAAAAAAATAGTTTAAAAAAAAAATTATCTTGCATCCAAGCTGTTTCCATGCATTTTTAGTAGCCCTTAACCCTTTTGTTCCTATATGGCAAAAATTACTAATAACAACCCTCTATGCAAATTTCGATCCTTCCCCCTCATAAAAACTTCCATTCAACCACATATAAAAGGAAGCACACAAAAAATAGTAACAATATAATCGAAAGTTCAGGTGTAGAAAAAAAAAAGGTACACGCGAATAAACTTGAACTTATCATTAAGCATAAATTAACAAGGAGAGAGAGAGAGTGAAAAAAAATAGTAATTCGTGAGAGATATTAATTTCAAAGTTGACTGCGTAATCTCAATAGGAAGAGATTTTTGTGGGGCTGAATTAAAAGTAAAAGGCTGAGAAGAATGTCTGAATTTCTGAGACAACAAAGAATACTGAAATAAATGGGAGAGTACGAATTCACGCGGGGGAAAAAATTCCTCATTATGTGGACTTTATTGTAATATGTTCATAGGGGATTTTTGTAGAATTTTAATTCCGTGTCTTTCCCCTTCCATTTAATAGTTTGCCAGAGTACAAATCTCTCGCGTCTGGTTCTGGGTTGTCTGAAAAAAGTACAGCCATCTTTTTTACTCTTTGGGGTCGGGGACTTTTACAAAACAAAGTCAAGTCCAAGGCAATATGGTGTAGAAAGGGACTAGTTCTTCCATCACAGTGCATTATTACGTTTTTTTTTGTGTGTAAGAATAATTATTGTAGTTGTACCGACACCGACTGTATTTGTATATTACAGGGTCTCAATCAGTATTATGAAGATTAAAGAACAGCTCGAGCCATCGTTGGGCCCATTGCCGGCTTCCCTATATTATGTATGTATAAGTATGCTTCACTGCAGGCTTTCGACAGATCGATGTGGAGCAATTATCAAGTGCAAAGTGCAACTCATAATTTTTCGCAGTCCTGTTGTAAATATACCAATAGCTATACATATGAATATGTATGTACATATTCCATGTTAAATGCCTACTCCCATTACAGGAAGAAAAATATGTGCGGATATTTGAACGACAATTATGCCAACATCAGGTACTTTCCATAGAGAATGAAAGTGTTCGGGAGCATAGCACAATCCCGAGGATGACAAAGAGACAGGCAGAATAGGTGAGAGGGAGAGTGAGGGAAACCGATCAAAATAGAGAGATTGAGAGACGAAACGAAGCGACAGGAATTCAGAGGGAAACAGAGAGAGAGATAAAGTGAGAGAGAAACGTAGAGAGAGCGAACAGAGAGTGAAGCATAGAGAGAAAATACAGAGAGAAAGTAAGTGAGAAACATAGAGAGAGAGAATAGAGAGAGAGAGAGAGAGAGAGGGAGAGAGAGAGAGAGAGAGAAAGTGATACAGAACATAGAGAGACAACAGGGAGAGTAGAGAGAGAAAGTCAGACAGAAACATAGAGAGACAATAGAGAGAATAGATAGAGAAAGTCAGACAGAAACATAGAGAGACAATAGAGAGAATAGATAGAGAAAGTCAGACAGAAACATAGAGAGACAATAGAGAGAATAGATAGAGAAAGTCAGACAGAAACATAGAGAGACAATAGAGAGAA
>JAQGBT010003092.1:0-20974 GCA_034698585.1 Disparrhopalites patrizii | reverse complement strand
AAGGATAAAATTAAGGAGAAAGAAGAAAAGGATAAAATTAAGGAGAAAGAAGAAAAGGATAAAATTAAGGAGAAAGAAGAAAAGGATAAAATTAAGGAGAAAGATAAAAAGGATAAAATTAAGGAGAAAGAAGAATAGATAAAAATATAAAATGAAAGAAAGGGATAAAAAATAAAGACAATGAAACGCAGAAAAAATATTAAATCAAAGAAAGGGATAAAAAATAAAGACAATGAAACGCAGAAAAAATAAAGAATTAGCAACAGAGAGGCAAAATGGAAGAGAAGGATGAAAGAAAAAATGAAGACAGAGTCAAAGACAGGCGAAATAAAAGATACAAAAGGAAACGAAAGTACAGAGGAAGAAAGCAGACAAAAATAAAGAGAAAGAAAAGGGGAAAAATATTGAGATATAAAAAGTGAGGAAAAATGGAAAAACAAAGACAGAAAAAAATGAAGAGAAAGTCAAAGATAAGCGAAATAAATTAGAGAAAAGATGAAATTATAGAGAAAGAAAAGGAGAAAAGAACGGAAGTACGAGAAGGAAGATAGAGAAAAAGATCAAGAAGGAGAAGGGAAAGGAAATAAAACTCCAATTTATATGTATGGACGACAAAAATGTCAAAGAAAGCTATTAAACCCTTTACTGCACCTTCAAAAGCACCCATAATGCCTCTCCGCTGTATCTTTTTAAACCCAAAGAAAGCTTCACTTCCCTCAAGAAAATAGGAATTTCCGTGAGTAAGAAAACTTTTGCGACCATCAATTGGCTTTACTCCCTTCCCTTTACCTGTTTTACAGGATTTTACTTCATAAGACAAAATTTTATTGTGGATCCAATCAATTTGAGGACATGGGAGGTTTTAAGGGATAAAAGCAGTAAAATGTATAGCCAGTTAAACACTCCCAATTTTTTTTATTTAAGGGGAAATAAAACTTTAATTCCATTGGATGTATTTCAGCTCTTCACGGCTGTCATTCGTGAAGGTGTCCCACATATTAAATACGGTTACAAACCGGATTAAGACCGAGCCTACATTTAATTTTTTATTTCCCGTATGTCAGTGTAAGTTATTACATCCCTAAAAACAAGCCGACGAAACGACACGTTAAAATAATAAAAAAAAAGATTGAAACTAGCATTATGCGAAATTAGAAAAATAAATAAAAATTCATTAATATAATTGAGATTTGGAATGCGTATAGAAATAAATTCTCTAAAAATCAATTTTCTGCCCCCAAAAAAAAGAAAAGCGGGCTTAAGCCAAGATTTTTTATACAGATTTAATTTCTTTCATAAGCATTTTTTGGGGAGGAAAAATGGGAGCCAAAATGTCAAATCACATTAAAATTTGTAGTAATAATTCATACATCCTTCAATAAATAACTCTCTGGCCTTCCCCTTTTGCCCTCATGTCCCTTTAACCCCGCCAAAACAAAAATTTTGTAGGCCCAGAAAAAAAAATTCCGACCACTATACACTACAATAAATCAAATCTTCTTCAAGTGAGCATATGAATCACCAATGCGTGTTCTAGTGGCAGGGAGAGAAACGGAGGGGAAGAAAAAAAAATTGAAAGACATTTTTTATAGGTATATATGAACACGTTATAGATATAAGAATATTCCCCAAATGTGTGAGCTACTGCTGTTGGAGAAAGTAAAAAAAAAAATGGGGGGAAAATAAAAGAAAAAAAAAACTAGAGCAACGTGACTCACTTGATACTCGTGCATCTGACCCAAAGTCAAGAGTGAGCTCCTCAAGATCGCCGAGGGAGGCATGGAAGGTCCAAAGTCAGCAGGATCCGGGTAGAAAATAAGTCCAGCCACTCCGAAACTTAGGGCTGTTGCCGTCTGGGAAAACATATATAAAAGGTGAAGTATATACATATATAGATATACATACATATGTACAAGTCAAAAAAAATGAAAAGAAAGGAAGAGGAAAAAAATGATTATAGAGAGAAAGAATTTCATCACGTTATATGTACACAGTTCGAAGGAGAAGGAAAATATCAACATGATCAAAAATACACAATTGGACACAATTTTTTCTCTCTGTATCTCTCGTCTATTTCTCTTGTCCTTCGTTTTATTGTCCCATTTCCCTTTCTCCTGGCTCTGTATTTCTCATCTGTCTTCAAGTCTCGTAATGCCCCTCGTTGTTTCATTTTTTTTCTTTGCGAGGCTGTTTCCGGATGTTTTGTCATTTTTCTCTTTTTGTCACTTCTGGTTGTCCGTATTTCTTTTGTGTATGTTTTCTGTTCATTTTTGGATTCATTTGGCTATTTTTGTTTTCTTTATGCCCGATTGTTTTTGATGCTGCACCTTTTTAATTGTGTCGGGGCTTTCTCTACTATTCCGGTTTTTTATTTCGCTTAATGTCATTTGTCTATATTTCTGTCTTATGTTTCTTTTTCTGTCTTCTATTTTTTTCTGTATTCTGTCTTCTGTTTTTTTCTGTATTCTGTCTCTTTTTTCTTCTTCTGTCTGTTATCTCTCTTATTTTTCTGTCTGTAATCTCTCTTATTTTTCTGTCTGTTATCTCTCTTATTTTTCTGTCTGTTATCTCTCTTATTTTTCTGTCTGTTATCTCTCTTATTTGTCTGTCTGTTAACTCTCTTATTTTACTGTCTGTTATCTCTCGTATTTGTCTGTCTATTATCTCTCTAGTTTTTCTGTCTGTTATCTCTCTTATTTTTCTGTCTATTATCTCTCTTATTTTTCTGTCTATTATCTCTATTTTTTCAGTCTGTTGTGTCTCTTATGTTTCCGTTTGTTTTCTCTCTCATTTTCCAGTCTATTGCCGTCTCTTTTTTTTCTTCTGTCAGTTCTCTCTTTTGTCTGTCTATTGTCTTTTTTGTTCGGTCCAATGTCTCTTTTTTGTTCTTCTGTCTGTTGTCTCTCCTTTCCTTCTGTTTGTTGTCTTTCTTTTGCTTCTATCTGTTGTCTCTATTTTTCGTCTGGCTTTTCGACAGACTCTGTTGCCTCTCGTTTCTGCTCGTCTGTCTGTTGTCCATCGTTTCTGGTTTTCTGTCTGTTGCCTCTGTTTTTGTGACGTTTATCTCATTTTATGTCGGTTTCACTCTTTTTCTGTCTGTTATTCTGTCTTTTGTCCCTTTTTTGTTTTTTCCCCTTTGTCTCCTTTGCTATCAATTTACCCGTGTTTTGCCTTTTTTTCTTCCTTCTTATCTGTCTTTTGTCTCTCTTTATCTGTTGTTTCTTTTGCCCCTGCCTTGTCTCTTGTCTCCTTTTCTCTCCGCATTCATTCTTCCTGTGCCTTGATCTCTCTCTCAGTCGTCTTTGCTCCTTTCCCTTCTCTCCCTTTTTATTCCAGCTAAAATCCCTGGGATTCTGTCTCCCTCCTTCGCGATTATCCTTTCCTTCCCTGTCAGTCTACTCTCTCTCTCTCTCGCTCTATCTCTCTCTCGCTCTATCTCTCTCTCTCTCTTTAGCTTAGCAAATACCACAAGGTAGAAAAGGGGAGGGCAAAAGGCCGTGGCCTGGGAGTAGGGGCTATCATGGTAGGACGGAGAAGGAAAGAATTCCTCTTTCTATGACTGGAAGGACAGGCAATATTTTATTACTTCATGCTCTTTCAAACACACACCCCCGAAGACTTTTGCACAAACTTCAATAAATTTAAAAAAAAATAGATTAGAAAAATAGAGCAGAAAACTACTTTGGGTGGGCTTTCTTTATTTTCTCTTCCTTCCTTTCTCTATTTCCTCTCCCTAATCTCTCTCTCTTTTTCTCTGTCCTCACTTTCTATATTGAACTAAAATGTACACACAAGCATTCCATCCACTCCCCGTTGTTCTCAATGCCCTGCTTGTTCCACAACAAGAGGCCTTCGGAAGAAACGGGCACGAATACACGTGCATACCTATGTATGTATATATAATTGTGTGCATATGGATGTGGATGTATATATTAAGGGGGAAAGTGCGACGTTCCAAAATGCCGGGAATTCCGTCTGCAGCAGACCAGTAAATCCCGAAACATTTATTGTCCCTGAAGCTTCCCAATTTTTGTATCCGCTGCTTTCTCTTTTTGAATGGATCTAGTTTGTTTTTGATGGACGCTTTGTGTGGTGATTCTTTCATTTTTTGGGTATAAGAGTCGTATGTTTGGAAATAATTAGAGGTTTTTCCTAATTTCTCTGGATTTTGGCGGTTTTGTGTTCTGATGGCGGAATTTTTTCCTTTTTTAATACGTTATGCGGATTCATGGAATATTATCAAAATTTATTAATGCACTCATTCCCCCGATTTTAAGTTGATTTTTGTGACTAATTTTCTTTCATTATTTATTTTTGTATTGATTTTTACAATATGACTTTCTCCTCAATTTCTAAAATGTTTTCTGATTTTTCTAGAGGTTGTCGGATTTTCTAAAATTTCCGTGGGCGTTTCTAGAAATATTTCCGTTTATTCGATGATTTTTTTCTCATTTTTCCAGAGAATTCTTTAAAATTAATATTCTGCTGAAATTCCTTGGAACCTTTTTGTATTATCTTCTGATTATTTCAAACGTTATCTGAATATCCCCAAAAATTTTGTTTCAAAACATTTTCCCAGAATTAATGCTACTGTTTCTAATATTTTTTCAATATTGCTATTTTTTTTTTTGATTTTCGAAATACAAAGCAACTAATTTTGCCATAATTTCTTGCAATTTTTGGAGATATAACTGATATTTGGAAACTCTTTTGGATGTTCCTGGTTTCACCAGATTCATGGACAGAATTCTTTTTTTCTGTCCTTGGAATTTCTACGAAGTGCGTGTTCGACCTTTTCTGTAAATCTCTTGGCACACAACGTATCTATTTGGGACATTTATTATTTTTCTAGATCTTTGTATCTGTGTAAACATTGAAACTGCGTATGTGTTTCCCTTATGGAACTTTCTCCACGACGCATATCACATTGTATTAGCTCGACTTTTTCTATCACTAATGTAATTGAAAAAGTGGCTTTCCAACGTTGTATACATTTCTTCAAACTTTCCCATCTTCCAGCCCATTTTTTTTGTTCATAAAGAAAATACGCATTTCTGTTTTTCACAAGATGTCCCATCGACTTTTATTGTAATCTTATTATTCCACTGATATTGACCTTTTTCTGGTGTTAAGGTTATTATTTTTTCTTGAATGTAGGTCAAGTGGCTGAAGAAAGGATGAAGATGAATAGTACATATACACTATACACCAAAAAATAAATAAAGAAAAAAAGGTACTCACCACTTTTGACGGATGAAGGCGACCAAAGCGAATGAGTGCAATCGAACCATTCAGAGGTACTTGGGTCTTGGCCAGATATTGAAAATCCCCTGCACTCCCAAAGTGTCCATAAATAAGCGTCCCTGGTGAGTCATAAGAGTAAAAGCAAAAATGAGAGACACCAAATACAGAGTCAAATGGGGAGAGAGAGAAGCATAATAAAAACGACAGTCACGACTACAGGGAAAGGGGGACGCTGGGAGAATGGAGAAAAAATATAGGACAGAAGAACAAGAGGGAGTGGCAAAAAATGAGGGAACAGGTAGACGTGAAAGCGATATTGCACGACAAACAGAAATTGCTAGCAAAAAAGAGGGGGAAAGTAAGAGAAAGTGGAACGGAGCGGAGAAAGTACAAGAATAAAGACGAGAATGCAAACCAAAGAAAACGTAATAGTAAAATAGAATAAGAAGAATATCAAGGAATAAAAGGGTAAGTCGAAAATTGGGAAAGGAAAAGGATGTGTAAAAGACAAAAGACAGAGTGGAAAGAGCAAACGAAATGAGAAAAATACATAAATAAACGAAAACCGACACTCGAGAAGATAACAAAGACACGGTTAAAATGAACAAGGATGTCCCAATTAAAATAAGAGAAAAAGGAACAGGAAAAGAAATTAAAAGAGTGAAAGAAAAAAGAAATAAAGAAATTGAAAGAGAGAACGGAGAGAGAAAACAAACAGAAAAGGAAAACAGAGAGAGAAAACGAAACAGAGAACGAAGAGAGAAAATTAAGGAGAAAAATTGGGAAGAAATTAAATGAGAAAAAAGAACGAAATTAAAAAAGAAAAGAGAAACACAATTAAATAGAAAGAAAATTAAACAAGGTAAGTAAGGGACAAAAATCAAAGTTAACCAAGACAAAATTAAAAGAGACAAAAATAACGTATAAAAGAGGGCAAAATATAACAAACAAAAGTAAGCAAAAAATAACATAAAAGAGACAAATTACAAATAAAAAAGACAATAAAAACAAATAAAAGAGAGACAAGAATAACAAATAAAAGAGAGACAAGAATAACAAATGAAGATATACAAGAATAATAGATAAAGAGAGACAATAATAGTCACAAATAAAAGAGTCAAAAATAAAAAATTAAAGCAGCAGAATATCAACTGCAGAATACATACAGCCAGAGAAAAAACCAGAGAAAACGAACAAATTAAACAGAAAAAAGGTAAAAAACACAAGAAAAAGTACAAAATAAAGGAAAGAAACTGTAAGTCAAATACACGTAAAAACAGAGAGAGTAAATTTGAAGGACAAGGAGAAATGGTGAAAGTGGAAGAAAAACAAAAATGAGTCACAGGTAAGTAACAAGAGAGAAAATCGGATTGAACCTCCAGAAAATAGGCAAGATAGAAAAGGGGGAAAAGTGAAAGTAAAAGATAGTCATTGGGAGAAAGTGGCAAGGTTGACATGCATGCTCACACACCTCTGTGCACACCAAAACATGCACTCAACAAATATCACGTAAAAGCCCGGCCATCCAAGTCACACCCGCTACAAAATACACCGTAGAATCACATTTCCCCCTACATATTTGTACCCAAAATAAGAGGAAAAAGTCTCATCATCATCATAAACTTTTTCCCTCCCTTTCTCTTTCATCTTTGATTGCATCTACCTCATTTTCTAAACTTTATTTTACACCGACTCACCTTTCTCCGGGCCATTCTGTTACCTGCCCCCGAAAAGAAATACAACCTTCTTCCATGTCTTACACAGTGTTTTTAGATGGAACTGAATGCAAGGTAGTTTGTGCCAGATTTTGTGTTCCTTTGGGAAAAACCTTACACTCTTTTTTTTGTAACACATGATGTTTTCCGGGAGGAATTACTTACTGCTGAAAGCTAGAGCTATGTTGCTACTATAAAAACGGAATATACTGAAGGGTTTACAGGTCTTGGAGAAAGTTATTTTTTTTTGGGGGGTAATCTTCAACTTCGTAGCTGACACCATTTCAATGGGCAAGACGCTTTAATGCGTCTGCCATATCAAAATCACTCCGGATCAAATTAACAGCTGTGACTCCATGCGGCGGCATGCTGACGTCAATTCGGGCACTTGTCTAAAAGGCATTTGTGACTTTTCTAAAAGGCCGATGGGGCTAATGGGGTTATGATTGAGAAAAAAAAGTTTGCCCAGTGCCAAATGACACCTGAGCTATTGGTGATAATTGATTTTAAATTGACTATTATCAACTTGATATAATTGCAGTAATTTCTTAAAATGCTCTACTGATGGAGCTATAGCCGGGAATTTTCAAATAGTCAATTACTATTAATCTGAAGCATTTGTGACCAAAATGTGTGTGACTAGTGGCTATATTTAATTGCATATATATTACGCGTTCTCTAATAGCTATTTATTTATTTATTTCAATATCATCGGATTCAAATAGATTGTTTTTTATTTCATTTTTAGTTCTGCTGAATTTCAGTTTACCAAATTTCAGTTGTGATAATAAATTGCGTGAAACATTCTGAATCTGTTTTCATTTTATTTTTTTACAATTTAATTATTTACAATTAATGTATGTTTTTTTTTGTTTGAATTGTTTGAAATATTCCGTGGACGTTTTTGGAGGAATATGTGAGATTTTACGGGGAGATATTTGGCGTTCTCTAAACTGAGTGTAATTTTTGTGGGAAAGTGTAAGAATGTGCAAATTATGGGATTTTGTGGAACAAAATATGTATTTTGTGTGGAGAAATCCGGAAAATTCTAGTACTTTAGTAGAGCTTTTTAAAAGTTATTTGGATTTTTGGGATTGTGTACAAAATTCTATAAATTTAGTAGTTTTTTCAAAATTGCTTGCATTTTTGCGATTACATACATACATGCAAAATTGTATAAATTGTTGTGTAAATGCTTAAAATTGTTTGAATTTTTGGTAAAACGTGGGAAATTCTATAAACTTTGTAAATCTTTTTTAGATTGCGCAAAAGTGTGGTAAAATTTTATTTGAAAATGCATTGTCTATTAAATGGGGAAATTACTCCTCAAGAAACCAGATTTGTTTAACCATTTTTTTGTTTAAAACACGAACGTTATTTTTTTGCGTAAACAATTCAAGTTGTCGTGTTTTTCTCCGATTTGTGCAAGCACGATTTCAAAAATACGAAAAAATGCATGCTTGTAGAAAAAAGAAAATAAATAGACATAAAAATGCGGTTTAAATTTTTTTAAGTTAAGTTCTCAAGCAAAAAGGTAATTCTAATAATTCTAAAGCAAAAAGGTAATAAAGACAAACTAGGTAGCATCTCAATAATTATCAATATAAATGCAGTCCACAACGGGAGAAAAAGGACAAGTTAAGGCAGACATGCCCAAAGGAGATAATGGAGGGTATCATTATTGAGGATGAAGAAATATATTACTATATAAATGTCTATATATACATATATTACCATTTAAGTCGGCAGCGGGTGAAAAAGAGAAGAATGGTCGGGCAGTGACCACATTTAAGTCATCGCCTACCCTGGAGCTGGTAAATAACACAGAGCCGTTAGCATCAAGTACCTCCACGAAATTGAAGGCGTTCGTTCTGAAAGAGAAAAAAGAAAGGAAAGAGTGACCAAAGGCTTTCCAAAGGCTTCTTATGTCCATAAAAAAGAGTCAAACATAAAAAAATATAAGAAAAAAAAAGAATTCAGTTGATCGACAAAGGAATCCCTTGGGAAGGGTGACTACCCACATGGTGGAAATAGAAATGAAAAAAAAAAACCAGAGGACCAAGTCCATAAGACGAGATGAGAGAGTGGATCAAGGAAAAAATATATGTTGTAGGGGAAAGCACAAAGGAGGAGAGAGAATACAAGGAGTAAATCTTTTAAATCCTCATTGAAACTCTCCCCTATAAATTTATCGCTGCAAATGCTCCAGTTTCTTTCCTTCGTATTTGGGCTTTCACTCGTCCAACAAGAGGAAAACGTGGAAGGAAAAAAGGAAAGAAATGAACAAAATTCTAAGTTCTATTCTCACGTCCACATCATCCACTGGCTCTTCCCGTTTTAATTCTTTTCTTTCTTTCCAATATTTTTTTTTCGCACGCCGACCATCTATTATTATTACGAATGGCTTTGAGCCATTCATTTCAACTGGTAGGGGATTGAAAGGGGAGAATGAGAGAAGAAAGGGATGAAAGTAGAAAGGGCGCCATTATATCCGATGTAAGGAAGAGCAGCACCAGGAAAGACCAAAAGAGACGAAGAGAAGAAAAAGAGAAAGCGGTGAGAAGATAAGGAAAATTATAACGAATTAAAAGAGAAAGCGGAGAGAAGATAAAGGAAAAAGTAGAACGAATTAAAAGAGAAAGCGGAGAGAAGATAAAGGAAAAAGTAGAACGAATTAAAAGAGAAAGCGGTGAGATGGAAACAAACAAATGAGAAAAAAAATCAGAGAGTAATGGGAAAAAGAACAAACAGAGGCAACGGAGGAAAGTAGAAAAAATAAGAAAGCAAGGAGAAACTATAAATTATAAAGCAGGGATACGAAACAGAGAGCGCAGAGATAACAAACAGAGAGCGCACAGATAACAAACACAGCGCCAAAATATAAAAGAGAAATAAAACAGAGAAAGTACAAATAAGAAAAAGCACCAATGAAAATCTAAAGCACAAATAAAGAGAAAGCACCGATGCAAAAGTCCAAATAAAAAAGAGAGCAAAGGTAAAAAAGTGAAAGCACAGAAAAAATAGAGAGCCCAGAGACGACAAAGAGAAAGCACATAAGAAAAACGAGAATGCACGTAGATATTAAATAGAAAGCATAGAGATATGAAAAAAATGAAGCACAGATAAAAAATAGAAAACATAGAGAATAAAAAGAGAAAACAGATGAAAATAGAAAGCCGAAAGAAGAAAAATAGAAAGCAAATACAAGTAGACAGCAGAGAGAAGAAAACGAGAAAGAAAAGAGACGACAAAAAAAAAGGAAATAGAGAAAGCAGAAAGACAAAACCGAGAAAGTGAGAGTGAACACATGGTAGAAAACGTACATAGCAGAGAGTTAGAATAGAAATAAATAAAAGGAAGAAAGCAAAAGCAATGAGAATAAAAGGAGGACGAAATGCGAGAGAAAACAAGGTACCCGTGAAAATAAAGTACAGAAAGCAGACTGAAAAATAGAGTCTACTTATGTATGAAAAAGAAAAGATCGGAAAAAAATTGAGACTATAAAGAAATGATCAATACGCAAAACTAAAAATAATAAAAAAGTATAGAAATAAAAGAGAAATTCAAGAAAAAAGCGGAGAAAAGAAGGAGAAAGCTTTGAAAATAAATACTGCAGGGAAGAGTAAGAGAAAGGTTGACCATTTTTTCTAATTACAGCCGACTCCTACTATAACGGCCCTCCTTATAAGAGTTCTCACTCTATAACAGCAGCAAAAAAGCTCTCCTCAAAAACGCTTTCCAATTGTTACCATAGAAATTAATGTTCTCTAAAACGGTTCTTCTCTATAAGGAGCAAAATTTGCTGCTTTATAGGATGCTGTTAGAGAGAGTCAAATTGCTGCTCCATGCGTTCATAAGCGCCGTAGGCGGTATGGGCATGCTAGTATGACATATTTCCCTTACAACGGTGTTATGTCACTCCCGTATGGTCAGACACTATGAAGAAACTTAACCGTGAAAACAATAAGCAAATTGTTCTACCTGTAATAATCTGGCCGATACAACAGGGATTCTGACGTCCAACGCCAGTTTGTATTTTTCATTATAATTATCTAGAGTCTAAATACACTAAAGTTGTCCCCTGCACATTTTTGCAAAGATTGAATTTGTGTACAACAATAAAAGGTTTCAAAAAAATTTGCTATTCACTAATTGTTCGATTTTAAAGTATTCTTCTCATCATTTAAATACATTCATGATAAATAAATAAATAAAATCATGATTTAAATAAATCCATTCATTTACTCTGTATATACAGATACATATTTTTACCCAAGAATTGCATTTTAGCAATTGTATTTTAATTTGACAGGGCCATTTTCATATACACATTTGCTACAGCGTAGTCGGCTAATCAGGAATTTTGCTATAGCGTATTTGACCAATCAGAAGCAAAGGCTATACATACAGATAAAAAATAACTAAATAAAACATACGAGAAAAAATAAATCCTCATTCATCCACGAAATCCCTGGAGAGGCAATCGCTTGATTAGCGGAGGGAATAATGAGTAGGACAAATTTGTCAATAGAAATCTCTTGGAAATGTTGTCTCCCTTGCGTTTATTTGTACTAACAACAATAAGAACTACTCCAGTATGCCATTGGAATTTCCTAAGGAAAAGGGAAGAATGAGGAACGTGTGTGTACTTTGGATTAAGAAAGGACGAGAAAATGCTTTTAGGGTGGAGCAATAGAAAAAAAAGCGTTTTATACACAACTTGGTTTTATTATTCCATGCGTAAAACCATATGGAGAAAGTTGTAGGTATAAAACATTTTCTTTTCTTCTCCTTTCTCCACTTCTTTTTTTTTTCAATGGATAACGTTGGTGTGGGCATGAACTTGATTTGCATGAGCGACACCGAACAACTTCAAGCAACTTCTGGGAATTCCAGTGGAAAAATCTCGGTCGTGTCACGCTCATGTACGTTTCTCCTCTTTTTTTTGCATTTATTCCCCACTAGTTTTTTTGGACAGACTTTCCCATCTTTTCCCTTGTAACATTCTCGTTTTTTACTTTTTCTACCTCACTTTCTCCTTGTAAAACTTTGCTTATGCTTTGAGTTTCCAATTTTCCTTTTGTTTTTTTTTTTGTAGTTGCAGTGTTTTTGTTGTTTTAATTGTAAACGATTTTTGGTTTCTCTTGCTACTTTTCTTCTACTTTTATTTTTATTTGCTTTATTCGTTCCTCTCTGTCGCTTTTTTTCTCGTTATTTTATTCGTCTCTTTAGCTTGGATTTTCCCATTACTATTGTCCCCACTTAATTGTTTCTAATGTCTTTATACTAACATTTGTCTATTTGACTTTACTTCCATTTATGTTGTTTTTCTGATTTTCACTTTTCAATGTTTTAGCGTTTCTATTTTGCTGTGCATCCTCATTTTCCTCTTTTTTGTCATTTGATAAATTCTCTTTTACTCTTATACCAGCTTTCCGTGCTCTTCTGAGTGCATTTTTTGCCATTGGAGTTCGTCTTGAATTTTAATTGATCTGGATTTAATTTTTATCCTCTTGATATATTTTCTGTTACACAATCGTATTTCTCTTCTACTTTATGCTTGCTCTTCTATATTTTGTCTTGCTTTCTGTGTAACTTTGTGCTATTTTCTCTTCCTCATATTAGTGCTTTGATTTCACTTTACAATTTATTCCTCTCACTTTTTCGTAACCTCGATTTCCATTTTGCTCCATCATTTTTGCTTCATTCTGTCTCTTCCTCTCCCTTGCTTCCTTTCTCATATGATTGCACTTACCGTTTTTCTTTTCCCCTGCCCTTCATTTCGGTATATCTAGCTTTCTCTGTTCAAACTTTCTCTATTCAAGCCTTCTCATTCTTGATTCTTGCTATCTCTCCCCATTTTTCGTGTCTTTCTCTTAAATTCCTGTTTTTTTATTTCTCAATTTTTTCTATAGCGGTCTCTCCCTCAATGTTCTGTTGCTTTTTCTCTCTCCGTTCTCTGTTGCTTTCTCTCTCAATTTTCTACAGCTTTCTCTTTCTGTGCTGTCTTCTTCAATATGTATCTCGCTGCTTTCTCTCCAAATTTTTGGCTGTTTTCTCTCTCTAAATTTTCGGTTGGCTTCTCTTTCAATTTTTTGCTGCTTTTTCTCTCAATATTTGTCTGCTTTCTAGCTCGATTTTTCGCTGCTTTCTCTCTCAATTTTTAGCTGCTTTCTCGCTCAATTTTTTGCTGCTTTCTCTCTCAATTTTCGCTCGCTTTCTCTCTCAATGTTTTGCTGCTTTCTCTCCCAATTTTGTGCTGCTTTACTTTTCTCAATTGTGTATGTTGCTTTCACTTTTTCTATTTCTGTAGTGTTCTGTGTCACACATATGTCTGTACCTTTTTCTCCCTCTCAATTTTTTGGAGTGCTTTGTCTCTCTCAATTTTCTGTAGCTTTTCCTGTCTCTTAATTTGCTATAGCCTTTTCCGTGTGAATTCGTTTTCACTTTCTTTCTCAGTTCGTCTTAGATTTCTGTTCCAATTTTCTTTTGCTTTCTCTCTTAATTTGATGCTCCTTGCTCTCCTAGATGTCCATTTCTTCATTTGACTTCCCGATTCTTGACTCTTGCTTTCTCATATTATATTTTGTGTTATTTCTATTTCCCATTAGTCTATACTCAATAGTATGATGCTTTCTCTTCATATAACTTTCTCTTTTTGTGTGGTTTTTCCCGTGATCTCCATTGCTCTCTATTTCCTTTCCACCTTGCATTTTTCTTCCCTTTCCCCGTACGTTTGCTCAGATTTCTTAAACATAGGTTACTACCCGTACTTTTTATTTTACATTGTCCACGCTGTGATTTCAACTATTTTCTACTTCAAATCCTCGCCATTGCAGTGACTCCGTTGGTCTCCAAACTATACAAAATCTCTATTCTTTTTCCCGTCCCTCAAGTACACAGTCTCTCATTTTTCTCTTGACTCAACTTCTGCTTGACATCCCCCCTTTGCGGGGAACTAACGGCTTGGGACAGATTTGGGGCCACCCGCAGTACGGAAAAGCGAAAAAATACAGTTTTTTTCTGCATTATGCATGTGGAGCATTATCCAACCATTCCTTCCCGCCCATCACAAGGGAAAAAAGGGAAAGGAATGTGTGATGGAACGTGTGGGACGTGTTTGGTTTGTATTTCCCGCACGTCACCTTCTTTGCCAACGCCGTTGCAGATGGGTTCATTGGACGTGTCACATTTTATTGCCTCATTTATTGCCAAATCACCAAACAAGATGCGGCTAACTCTCCCCATCCGCCCCCAAACATTGTATGGAGGGACGTGAGGAGAAAGATGGAGGAGAATATACTTTGAAAAAATTCATTCCTTTCTCCCTTTTTTTCTCCTTGTTTTCTGAAGAAAGTCCTTCTTCTTAAGGAGTACTTTGGTACTTACCGGGAAAAGGAATCTATATACATAGTCAATTCTATACATTGTTCTGAGAGGGAATGTAACCCAATTTATGGGAGGGACGAGAGGAGGAGGGAGAAAGTGAAAACGGAAATGGGGAATTCGATACTCTGAATGACAACTATGAGGAAAGTGTAGGCCAGCAAATCAAAGGCTAAGCCAACTGGAGACAGAAGTAAAGGGAAAAACTCGAATACAAATATTAGGAAGGCCGTAAAGATGGATTCGAAGTGATTTTTCAAATATGTGTACGTACAAATACACACATATACATATTTAAATTGGAGGACAATAGGCAGCTAAACTAAAATCAAAGATAAAATTAAAAATTAAAAAAGAATCTTAATACACTCGAATTTAAAAAATTAGTTTAACCAAATGATCTTAATCCGTTAAGATTAAAAAAAATATAAACTTCAGCAAATAAACTACCAAATAAACTTCAGCAAATAAACCACCAAATAAACTTCAGAAAATAAACTAATATTAACTATAATTAGGTAATCGTAAAATTATTTGAGTCCAAAAAATAAACCTACAAAATTAAAACTACGAAAATGAACCTAAAACTGAGAATATAAATCTGAAATACAATTTATATAAATGCAAAAACTAAACAATTTAAATTTAAAAACTAAACCAAGAAACCTATTAAAAAGCTGAAAACAGAAAGAGTAAAAAATACCCCTCAAAAATGAAACATTAGAAGAACTAAATTAGAAGATAACCCCAAAATGTCTTCAGAAAATTAAAACATACCATGTAAAAACTCAGAATCAAATAAATTGAATTAAAAATAGCCTCAAAAAGCCAAATTTTGGAAAATTACAACAATGATTATAGAAAGTCAAAATACATTAAAGCATTAAGACAATCACCACAAAACGCTGAAATTAGAAAATTTAAATCAGTGTAGAAACAATCGCAATTAATCGGCAAAATTAAAAAATGTAATTTAAAATATAACCGTAAAAGGCTGAGACTATAAAAGTAAAATAAAATAAATAAGCCTAAAAAAATGTAATAAGAAATTAAAATTGATAAAATAGACCTAAAAATATTAAAGAATATTTAAATTGATAATACAGACCTAAACGAATTAAATAAGAATATTAGAAATTGATCAAATAAACTTACAAATACTAAGTGTAAGTAAGAAAATTAAAATTGATAAAATAAACCTACAAATACATACTAAATACAAAATTAAAATTGATAAAATAAACCAACAAATACATACTAAATACAAAATTAAAATTGATAAAATAAACCAACAAATACTAAAAAAAATTAAAATTTATAAAATAAACCTACAAATGCTAAATAAAAAATTAAAATTAATAAAATAAATCTACAAATGCTAACAGGAAAATTAAAATTAATAAAATAAATCTACAAATGCTAACAGTAAAATTAAAGTTTACAAAATAAACCTAAAAAGATGAAATACGAATAACCAATTGGGCAACTTGGAATAAAATCGAACTGAAAAGCGACTAAAACAAAGAGGATGAATTGAGAGGAAAAGGGAAAGCCAAGGAAAAATAAATGTCATAGAAAAAACGAAAAACATTTTCAGAAAATAAAAAAATTCCCAATAATTTTCTTTACAAAACTGGTACGAAGGAAGTAATTTTTAATTTCCAAGCAAATAAAACATTTCGACTCCAAAAGAGAAAGTAGAACAACAAAACAAAGGAATTCCGAGGAGAGAGAAAACTAGAGGAAAAATCCCACCCGGAAGTCCCGTAAAAATCTCTCTTTCACTACCCCCCAAGTCAATCTGTCAGTCAGTCCAGTCTGAGTCTGCCTCAGAAAGGAAAATAAGGTTCCCTTCCTTTCACTCCCATTAAAAGTCACGAGTATATTCTAGATGAAAAGGCTGAGAATGGAAATTACGCCCCAGGCTCAATCCTCATGTCCGTGAATAACCATTGGATGTGCCAACCTGGAAAGCTTTCTCCACACCAAAGGCAAAATGATTCTCTTCCTCCAACAGAAAAAACTTTTCCCTTGCAACAGATTTATTTTTAGATCCACCAACTTTTTGGGGGGAGGGGAAGTTGAAGACTTTTTTGGGGGGAGGGGAGGGAAAATACAAAAGGAAGGAAAGGGTTGAGGAGAAGGCAATTACATGAATAATTTTTGGAGAAAGAGAAAAACAAGGGGGAAAGTACTCACTTGGTTAAGAGGGCTTTGTGCTGCTCCACGCGAACGGATAGGCCATAACTTCTCCAGAGATCGCGGATGGCCATGGCCATGGAGCGTCCTTCCGCCGTCCCCGCCATGTGCACTTCCTGGGACATCCGCCTGCAATTTCAGACAAAGGAAATCCAATTCAATTTCCTCTCTTTTATTGTGTATGACATAAACAAATAATCTTTATGTATACTAGATATAACCACTGAATACAAAATACAAAGCGAGTATGCACTTATTTCATATCTCCCTCTCCGTGATATTTGTGTCTTCCTTTGTACTCTTCCTCTGAATTCCTCTGTCTTCCTCTGTATTCGTTGAGGTTTGTTTTTGTTCTTGTATTTACTCCATCGTTCTTTGTGGACAGATTTTATCCTTTGTGTTTCTATTGTGCGTCTCTTCTTGATTTTTCCTATTAGTTGTTTTAGTGTGTTTGTGCATTGGATTTTTTATAAGGCTTCCATTTTCATGGATTGTCTCCTTTATGCACTCGCATTTTCATTTTTTCCTGGTCGTTCTCTAAAATATTTCTTGTTTTTTTCTCAAGCTTTCTTGCCCATTCTCTCTGAATGTCTCGATCTTTATCACGCTTTTTGCCCTCAATATTTCTCGCAACATTACTAGCTCCTGTTCTCTCAATATTTCTACCATTTTATCTCTCAAGATTTATGTTTTTTTCGGAATACCTCTTTCTGTTCTGATTCACTTTTTTCCTCTTCTTATCTCTCCTTTCTGCTCTTTCCATCTCTCTCATCCCCTCTTTCCTTTTCTGCCTCTATTGTTTTCTTTCTATGTTTCTCTTTTTATTGCTTTGTCTCTGATTTCATCTCTTTGTCTCTGTTTTTATCTCTCGCTTTTTCGGCTTGTCTCGTCGTCTCTTTTTTGGATTATCTCGTTGTCTCTGTTTTTATCTCTCTCTTTTTCGGCTTATCTCGTCGTCTCTATTTTGGCTCATCTCGTTGTCTCTCTCTTTTAACTTATCTCTTTGTCTCTCTTTTTGGCGTACCTCTTTGTCTCTTTTTTTGGCTTATCTCTTTGTCTTCCTTTTTCGGCTTATCCCTTTGTCTCTCGCTTTTGGCTAATCTCTGCGTGTCTCTATTTTTTGGCTTAACTCTGTGTCTCTCTTTTTTGGATTATCACTTTTTCTCTCGTTTTTGGCTTATCTCCATGTCTCTGTTGTTCTCTTTCTTCTTTGTTTTCCCTGTTTTTCAATGTTTTTCAGGATTTCTGTGTTTCTCTCTGTTTTTATTTTTTCTGTGTTTCTCTCTGTTTTTATTTTTTCCGTTTTTCTGTTTCCCTCTGTTTTTCTGATTTTCTCTGTTTCTCTCTGGTTTTCTGGTTTTCTCTGTTTCCCTCTGTTTTTCTGATTTTCTCTGTTTTTCTCTGTTTTTCTGGTTTTCTCTGTTTCCCTCTGTTTTTCTGGATTTCTCTGTTTCTCTCGGTTTTTATCTGTTTCTCTCTGTTTTTCTGGTTTTCTCTGTTTCCCTCTGTTTTTCTGGATTTCTCTGTTTCTCTCGGTTTTTATCCGTTTCTCTCTGTTTCTCTATTCATTTCGTTAACTCTTTTTTCCGTTTCTCTTTTGATCTCGTTGTCTCTATTTATTCCTGTTTCTCTTTATCTCTGTTTTTCTGTTTTTATTTCTGTATCTCTGGTTTTCGCTTTCTGTTTTTCTTTATTTTCCCATGTTTTCTCTGTGTTCGCAGTTTTTCTCTCTTGTCCTGTTTCTCTTGCTCTCTCTCTCTTTCTCTATCGCTGTAGATTATTATCCGAAAATAATTCTATAACGCCTCCTCGAATAACCGCTGCGCGAGTAAGATGCTCTGTATTTAATCTACAATTGTCTACAACACATCTACGCTTGAAGGGCTTTTCAACGGAAGCACTTAACGTCCTTGCAGAGTCATTTCAATAAACTATAGTTACTGTCACCAATGTTTAAAAATAAGGTTGGCTAACTTAGTTTACCGTAAATACCAAAGCTATACCAAATAGCAATTTCGCATTCAGTTTCGTTGGTCAGTTTTGATATTAAACAAAGAAATCGCCTGCTAATTTTTGCTTTTAAGCTACAGCTTCATTTGGTTGTCACTGTTTCTTAAACGATGCTACATCGTTTTTTAAAAAGCCAAACTCTTTAACTGCCATTTTGTTACAGCGGCGAAATCGATATAATATGATTTTTTGAATGGCGTTAAAGGAGCTCATTAGGTGCTGATATAGTCTAAGAGAATATGATCGATTCCTACCGCTATAATTATACCTGCGTGCAAAATTGATATATATCCAACCAGATTCAAAATTTATAATAAAAAAACTGTCTTTTCTCCGTCCACAAACCCTTTATTGCCCAATTTCTCTCCGATCTTTTCAACCTCATCCATTCCCATGAAAAATAAAAAGTCAACATCTCTCCCCTTTGTTCTTGGGGGTAAAACCCCTTCAAGTTTTAATCTCTGCTCATGAGCCTTGGAAATATATATGGTGAAGAATAATGAAGAGAGAATAAATAATACGTCATTTCACCCCCAGGAGATTTTCCCCGTGTGGATCCCCTCAGAGTGAAAATTCATATATTTATTCCCATGCATTTTACATGAACAAACAGATTATTTAGGGGGATGGATTTCAACAAAGGAAGAGAGGGGAAGTGTATTTATTTACTGATAAAATATGCTCAGAGTCTCCGTACACACCTTGTGCCGTATTATTCGTGGGGAACGAGTTTTATTCCAGTACAAAAAAAAAATAACTGCATCCATGGGAGGTTTTCTTTTCTCTCTTAGCCCTCCAGGTGTTTTCAGAAATAAATAGCTATTTACGGGGAGGAAAGACAGAATATCTTCTTTCTAGGGCTCCATGGATTTTCACGGGCTGTGGATTACAATGGACTCTTCGGAGGAGTGTGGGTTAAGCAACAACGTGGTGTGTTTCTATTAGGTATGTATACATATACATATGTATACATATATACTGTTTATATGCATAGGATCGTGCTGCGAGGAAGAAATTGAGCTCAAATTGAGATTTCGTATGTCGAATCTTATTTTCAAAGGAAGGATGCGAGATAGACGGCGAAGTAGACTCTGAGGGAATCATATTAGGAGCTTTCTATCACTTTCTTTTAAGTCCTTCCTGGAGAGCTTACAAGATTGCGAGGAGAGGAAAGAATGGCGAGAGGCGAAAAGAAGTTGTAGCTTTATTTTTAGAACATGGTTTAAGCCGATACCAAGTGGTTGAGCGTTGAGCGAGGGAGAGAGAGAGAAAGTGTGAGAAAGTAGATGGAGACAGCTATATACAGATTGTATGTATACATTTACGAAGATAAATAAAATGACAGAGAGGAGGGAAGAAAAGAGAAAGCCATGGACATCTCCGAAGAGGAAGAACAGAGGAGAAGCAAACTCAGACAAAACGATGAGAGAAAAAAGGACATATGAGGAGAAAAACGAAGATGAAAGATACGGTAAATGAGAGGAGACATGACAAAGGGAGAAGTGAAAGCAACAGTAATAAAAAACAAAGAAGGAGGCCAAGAGAGAAATAAAACCATTGATATCTGTAAAGTGAGAACGAGAGTAAGAGGAAGAAAGAGAAAAGAGAGAAAGACAAAGGGAGAAAGGGGGATATACCAAGTGAGAAATATCCACAAAAAAGGAGGACAAAAGGTGACAAAAATGTAAGAAGTATCAACAAAAAAGGAGGACAAAAGGTGACAAAAATGTAAGAAATATCAAGAGAAAAGCATAAAGCAAAAAGTTAAAAATATAGAGAAACAAGGGGGACAAATGGAGACACAAAACGTGAGAAACCAAACTTCAGAAATATCAATAGAAAAGGGAGACACAAAGCGTAAAAATATCAATAGAAAAGGGACACACAAAACGTAAAAAAACAATAGAAAAGGGAGACACAAAACGTAAAAATATCAAGAAAAAAGGAAGACGAAGAATTTAAGGACATTAAGGAGAGCCAAGAGGAAAGGAGATATGAAAGTGAAAAATGTCACACGAAATGGACGATGGAAAACGTAAAAAATATAGAGAAAAATGTGACACAAATGGAGACATCAACAGAAATAGAAGACAAAATGATACAAAAAGTGAGTAATATATGTATCAAGATAAACGGGATACAAAAGTTTAGAAATATCAAGAGAAAAGTGAGTAATATTTATCAAGATAAACGAGAGACAAAAGTTTAGAAATATCAAGAGAAAAGTGAGGAATGAGAGAAAAGGGAGAAAAATGAGAAATAAAAGAAAAGGGAGAAATACGAGAAAAGGGAGAAATAAAAGAATTTGGAGAAATAAAAGAAAAGGGAGAAATAAAAGAAAAGGGAGAAATAAAAGAAAAGGGAGAAATAAAAGAATTTGGAGAAATAAAAGAAAAGGGAGAAATAAAAGAATTTGGAGA
>JAQGBT010003091.1:0-20977 GCA_034698585.1 Disparrhopalites patrizii | reverse complement strand
ATATATATATATATATACCTATATTCTGTCGCTATTGTATTGCCGTATGGAATGCTGACTAATCTAATCACAAAAATTTGTCGCAATATTGGCCATTTCTTTAGCAAATTCAGCAATGAGTTTTATAACATATGGTTGGCGAATTTCAAATAAATTTCCGCTTTTATATGTTCCGCTTTACTTATTCCTGCCTCTCCATTTTTTCGGGGCTTATTGAATTAATTACAGATCGCCCCAACGCATTCGCTAGGTTTTATTTTCATACAAGCTCAGGATATTTGATAGTGCGTAAAAATCATTATGATTAAATAACAGATTCACCTGCATGCTCACTATCACCACATATATGATTAAATCACAGTGCAAGTACATTATGCACATAGCCCCATTGGATTTTAAATGATCAACATTCATTTGTGGCTTTCTGACTTACATTTTTGCGCATAATAAAATTGACAGACAATTATGACAAGGAATTTCTTGCGAATGTCCCTGCAATGTACCACCATACCAATAAACAAAATGATGTAAGCACTTACCTGTAGGTCGAGGCCACAATGTCGCAAACCTTGTCAAACAAACAGTACGTGTTACGTGCAGCTTAACCAAGCGAAGTAATTAACAGAAAAAACGGTATGCATAATCTGCTGTTCATTAGGAAATGTGCGTGTGAATCAGGTACATATATACCTGAGCATGGACATATTCATGCCGTTATTACACAGTAAGTAAATCACAAATTAGGAAATTTTCCTGATTGTAACACATTACACGTAAAAAAGATTATCTTACTCCTACATTCATTGGGTGTAAAAGATGACACTCCACACTTTTTGAACTCTTACTCTTATTGAAACCAAGTGAATATAGGGACAGCCATGTGCTTTATTTTTATAAAGAAAAGCTTAGTAGCTCAAAAACGGTTGTGCATTTTTTGGAAAAACAGCTTTTTTTGTTTCAAAAAAATGGAAAATATGAATACTTTTTTTTTTCATTTTATTTCAGAAACCGTGTTTTTTGTGCTATTAAATATAAATTTTTAATTGCATACATTAGGGACAGTCAATTTAAGCATTCACTCAAAAATTTATGATTGATTTATGAAATCCAAAAAATCAAAAATTAATTCAAACCAAAAAAATTGTAATGCTTAAAGACTGAAATAACATTAAGGCAAATGTTTTGGAAAATGCATGTTTTTTGGGATATTAAATGTAAAGTGATAAAAAAAATTGGCTGTCCCTCCACGTGAGTGCATATAACGATCATGTCATAACCGGAATTACGACGCGGCCTCATCAAAGAAAATGATGTACATGTCAGTTCCTTGAATGTAAGATAAGAAAATAATTAAATTACAAGTCATTCTTGTTACTTCATATTGTTGTTTTTATGCATTTAATAACTTTATTAAGTAATTAAATATCTGATTACCTTTATGTCGACAAGCAAATTCATTAATTTTTATCATTTCATAGAAACTAGAAACCCGACGGGTTTGGTGGGGTTTGATAACGAAAAAGACTATTATAAGCGGTACAGCGTCATGTAATGTAAAAAGGAAATGTAACATCTAATCTAATGTTATGAGTTACGAAGCACATATGAAGCAATTATAGAAGCAAAAAGAGAAAGTTCAAAATTTCCGAAATCAGGAAGTGTATTTCCATTACTATAGTGTTATCTTTGCTCGTCTTGATGATACGCATGAAATTTATGTCAAATTTAGGGTAGAATTTTTACAAACACTCCGAAACTTGGGATTTTAGTGATTTGTAACAGACTGGGGTTTAAGAAGGCTTGTGTTTTCTTTCGCTCACATAGCTTTTCGCAAATGAGGAAGTTATTCACACGTGTACTGACCTCGTGTTTCTGATACATTTTTCAATGGAACGGCTACATTTTTACTATTTGTAGTTCATGCAAACGCGTACAGTGCCATGACGTTTCACAATGAAAATGACATGTCCTGATATTTGACCAGAAACATGGGAGAGTCATTTGTGCTTCAACAATTACCTTCATGTGTACTACATGACATGCTTTTCCCAATTTGCACGGATTTTTGTAATTTGCTATATAAAATGTTTCTTATCATCCTACACATTTGATGTTAAGGTAGGTTCAGGTTCCAAGCTACTTATTCTTTATTATTACAGAGGAAAGGAGCCAACCATAACAATTGACCCAAATAAACCAGTTATTCATTCATTGACAAGTCCATGTCATTTATGACATTTTCAAATATAGGTATATACTCTACCTAAAATGCCTTTGCAACCTGCTACACAGTGGCGGCATTTGTAAATAGGAACACGTTGAGGCGATCAATGCATTCTTACAAATGATTATAATAATAATTTTCTGCGTTGCTAACCCGTACCAATATGATGGGAAAGTCTTTTCAGATTGCATAGGTCAGTATGGACAAAAGCAGACAAAAAAGGGAAGTGGATAACATCGATTCTGCTCAATTAACGCAATCATTATTAGTTTATTTGATCATATGGCAAAGTACGTCATTAAAAAAAATTTCACTATTATTACACATTATCTCCTCATTTCTATGTACGTACGACCTCTGCAGTGAATAATCTCCATCCCCGAATAATAATGGTGTAGAAGTGTAGATGACTGGTTTTTTCACACTGAATACGCATGCAATTTAAACATTCGTCCACATCACACGTTTCCTACCGATTGTATGAAGCACATTATCCACGTCTCTGTCTTGCTCATTGCAAATGGCTGTAAACAACGTCAATGGTTGGGAGGCAATGTAATGCATGTAATGCTCATCAAAACAATTTTTTGTGGCCTTTAATGTGAATATGAGAAGCCGACTTGACCACTTGAAATGATTGAACAATTCTTGTTTTTTTTATACCGAGAGTGAAAAGCCGCCCAGAAGATTTTGTTTTATATTGTAATAATCCCAGCACTAATCCCTTTATTTCGGCAATAATATAAGTATTATAAGTAGTACAAAATGATGAGATACAATGGTGCAATGTAAACATTCATGCTTAATAGGCATACCGGCATACACAATATTAAAAAGATTCTTCTGTCACAATCACACTGCTACAATATTCCTTCATAACTTCCATTGCTCATAATATTGTCCGATTAAAATGGCACATGCCTTACACATATCATTATCAGATTATCACATTGAACAAATTTGACATAAATATGTGCAACTAATAATAAATAACTGTACACCGGTAAAACGTATGAAATTAGTATCAGCCTGCCCCCATTTCACAAAAAAGTATTACTTCCTTATAAACAAAATGCACAAAATCTTCCATTCTACTTACCTTGATTATTATCAGACATTCAGCAGAATGTAAGCCATCTTTTTTTTAAATAAAAATGACTATTCAAATGGAGAGAAATGCTTAAATTTCTCAGTCAAATGAAAAACGACTAGGTAAATCCAGCCCAACGAGCAATGGTGGAACTCTATGCACATTAGTGCTAATTAAAATCTCTAAAGATGTCTTCCCAGCAAAATAAAAACATCGGTCATTGTAAAATAAAAGTAAAATTATAAAACAATTAACAAATATGAACATTTCCCCATGAGACTAAACGACTAATTATTTGCCAGTTTCACCAAGACCTGAGCCACATTCTTCATATTGTTGTAGGTAGCGAAGCACGTGGGCAAGTATGATTCGCAAATGTAGGGCAAGTTGTGCCTCTTGGCAAGCTCCCGGACTCGTTCCCTCACTTGAGCCTGTCTGAATCCGGGCATGGATGGGAACAAATGATGCTCGATTTGGTAGTTCAAGTAGCCCGTCCACCAATCACACCACCAGGAGGGATTGATATTCATCGTATGGACCAGGGCATACTCCACCCAATGACGGGGCTCCTCCGTCACGGGCAAATGCGTGTGACTCAGGGATAAATTGAGGATGACGAAGGAGATGGAAATGATCACGGAAATGGCGTATGGAAGGAGACCGATGACCTTGAGGGCGATCACGTAATGGAGGAACATGCACACGGCCTCCGTGTACAACCTTCTCTGGAGAACGTATTGCGGGTGGAGGTAAAGCTTCCAGGAGGTCACCCCGATTGTGGCACCCACTGGAACGACCAGACGCGCCTGTGAGGGCGACATGAACATTTTCCATTGTAGTTTTTTAAAAATTAAAATGATTTTAATTAAAGCTTGGTTTGTTTAATAACGATCACTTTGTTTCCTTGCGGAATCGTATTCATTCTCCGCGGAATTTCGGAGGAAAAATTTGGAGAAATTTCGGAGGAAAATTTCGGAGGTAAAAGTCTTAAAAACACACCTGATGCCGCAAGAAGAAATTCACACTGGTTTTGGGGTCGTCGACGACTTTGACGTTCACTGCGATTCCCGGAAGTGTGTCAATGTCATTGTCATGATGGAGTCGCTGGGGCATGGCGTGATGGCGGGTATGATGATATCTGTACCATGAAGCTGATTGACCACTGCCCAAACCTTTAGCCAAGAGAGTCAAATTAAAATTAATAAATTAAGCAAATATTTTGTACTCTAAAATTACTAGTCCTTCTTTAAAATGTAACTATGCATCTTATGCATGATAACTATAACTATGCATGATACGAAAAACATTCGTATCATATTTTGGATTTGTATAGATCTTAAATAATTTTACCCCATTTAAGAAGGGAATCTTACAAACTCTTAACTAGCTGTTAAATTTTTGTCCCTTTTTACTTGTACCTATACATATTTAATATTAACACAAATTTGTCCTTTCTGATGGCTTTAAATATTAATAAAGTATAGATTCCGCTCAAAAAATTCCCTTTTTTAATTACAGATCTTCAAAAAATGTGTGCATCTTCAATTTTGTAACACATTTTGCTTTTTATTTATATGTACGTCATAAAACATTTTTATGTTAATCTGTATCCTTAAAAAAAATCAAGTGCAATTATTCCTCACACAAATAACTTTGTAATACTGTGTTTGAAAAATTCTCGCCCTTCTTTAGATAAATGAATGATATACATAGGTCAATAAATACCACATATAAAAAGTTTTAATACATGCATTAAAAAAAATTAGCAACACTTTTAAATCCAGTATTTATATGTGTAATTTAAAAATAGAACTTTTCAACAAAAATGCAACCTCTCATAAGAAAAATGTATGTTGGTTAAATTTTTTTCCTTACCAAAAACCACGGCTTGAATCAATCTGTCGAGCCCAGGTTGCCCAGTGAGGGAGTGATGTCCGGCCTCATGCATAAAATAAGCCACTCTCATTTGAAATAAACTGAGTAACACAATCCCAGCCAGGACCCAAGCCCAGGAATTAGAATGGGGAAGCCAATAAATGCTCCCGTACTTCAAACAAATCATCCCAACCACCACCAAAGCCACCAGCTCCAAAATCCGCAGCCACACATGAACCAAACTGGGCTCAAAGTAACCCTCCGCCTTCAAATCCGTGTACAACTCCTGGAAGTCCTTGGACATTTGTAAATGTTTCTCACTCACATCCAGCATCTGATGAGGAATCGGCCGACTCGGGAGGGACTGGAGAATCAGCCGGACTTTGGCGAAGGAGCAATGATGGAATTGTGTAATTGCCTCCGTCGCATCCTCATCCGCATTATTCACGTAGTACTCAATCACTCTCCCTCCCGGATGTCGGGGGATCCAGCTGGTCACATCGTAGAGTCTTCCATTGAATCTGATCTCCTTGATTTTGTCCTCATCCTCGTATTCTGCTGAGACGCCCAAAGCCTTTCCCTCCAATTTCTTCCGCCATTCCTTCTTCTGACGGTCCCAGAATGTGCCCAGGAAGACCGCAGTGCAACCTAGGAGAATCCCAAACTCCAGAATCTGTATAAATAACAACGGATTCATGATTCAGCTTCGCGTAAAAAAGTGAATTCGAGGTACAAATAGATTGACAGACTATCGCCCGAAGAGAGCGTCTCCACAACTGATCAGCTACCGCTTTTTTGCCGAAGATTTTAAGCAACGTTGAAGGCAATTGCTAACGCACGTACAAAAAAGTGAGCAAGTATTGAGAAAGGATGCAACAAGAAGCTTTTCTGAGTTCCACCCTCAGGATTTAGAGATGTCTTCGCTGACGCCTTGTCAATCAAATGTGTAGTAGCCAATGTTTGCAGTTTGCAAAACATAGCTCATACCTACTCATATTTTATTACAGACACAAGCAACACAGTCAGAGACAATGTGATCCAATTCTTTTGGATGGAGGAAATTGTTAGGTGTTTTCTTTTTCTTGGTCTGTCACAATAGGAGAAACATATATAATATTGTGCCACCAGTATTGTGGTCCACGTGAGAAATCCTTATTACCTCTGGGTGAGATTAGAGGCTGTAAAATAGCTGCTTTTATGTGAAAAATGCAAGTTTATGTCATAACCTCATAACTCATAACTAATTCCTTCAGACTGTGCTCAGTGCTCATCATGTAATGGCTATAGACCAGATTGGAGTCAGGTGTTATCAAAAGGGGTAAATGTCTTCCGACGAGGTGGGTGAGCAGTCGAAATTATATGGTGAGTTGCCTTTTTTAGTCATTATACAAATATGAGGAATTTTCCGGCCAATTTTTAGGCAGTCGAGAAAATGACAGGCAGCCGAAAACCAGGAGACAGTAGAGGAAGACAGAGCGAAGAACTGGAACGCGGCATAAGCTATTTGTGCATGTTAATGATTTGGGGAGAAATTTGAAATTTTTCAAAGGACGTAAAAATTACGTTAGAAAAAGATTTAAATGGGGATTAACATGGGAAAACTCCCGAAATTTCGGTTCGGGGTGATTTTTAATAATTTTTTTAAAATTCGAAACCTCAATTTACACCCGAACATTTATTATAGTGTGTCATTCCAAGGGATGCTCTAATCATCCCCCTAGTCCGGGGGAAATCCCTGTGCTGCATGTGGACACGTTATCCAGTCCAGCAGTTTAAAAGCTCATCGGTTTACACATACTGGTAAGAGAAGCGAAATTAAAGAAGTTGAAGTAAAAAAACGGAATATTTCGTTGGAATTCAGTGTAGTGGAAAATATTTTCAAGTACTTCATAATTGCGCAATGCGATCGATTGCGCAAACGGGGGCACACGTTTGAAGGAGAGCGAGAGGGCGCAGGTTAGCTTGGACCGCGGTGATCCCACACCTAGCTGTCTCTCAGGAACGAACAAGTTGGCCTACCGCCGACATACGTATATGCAAGCTGGCCTACACATGTAGGTGGCAGTACAATCTGACATACAGCCGACATTGGATGCGATCTAGCCTACAGCCTGCACACGCAGGCATGCAATTTAGCCTACACCCCACGTATGTGTGCAAATTGGCCTACGCAGACAGTAATAGCAAAGGCATGACACAAATTTTCAATTAGGATACCACTGGTATTGGTAATTGCGACCGACCATGTAAACGGGGACACTCCCAAACTCGGTACTTCACAGCGAAAGCAAGCAGTACGTGATGACAAATTGTTTACGATGATATTTACATTGACAATGATATGATTAAAATTATTTGACATGTTCACAAGCCGAATTACGGTATATACACATGGAAGGAGTAAGACCGCCCAATTCTTTGGATTCTCCACAATCGAATTTAATATACATATTACACATTACATCCCCATGAGGTCCTGACAGCACAATAGTATGTTAGAAAAATTGCGCCGTTTAAAAGTAACTCTAAAATTAAATCTTACATCAACAGTTGCATTCTGTAGAATTTGGTTCACAATGTGCATTCGTATTTATTATTTAAACAACATCAGATTTGAAAATCAGATTGTTTCCGGTAGTATGTGTTATGGATATGGAACAAAATATTTAGAAATATTAAACCAGATTGTAAGTTAATTATTATATCTCAAAGCAGTCACAATATTGTATTATTTAGTTTGCGAAGTCTTTCTACGAATACTAATAATTGATCTAATCCGGAACTATAAAATATTATTGTAAAACTATTTAATTATATCCCAACACTGAGTTGTTTGCACAAGTTTTCCGTAATTTATTGCAGAACAATTCAAATGTAACTGCATCAATTCGGTCAATGCTTATTACAAATTGCTACAACACTGTTTTCGAAACATTGTGTTGGCAAATTCAGAACAAATATTCATGTTTTAGCAATAGATTTATAATGGCTGATTAACCTATACCTGCTTTTCCAGCCAAACAAACGAGATACCGTTCAAAGTATTGGGATCACTTCATGTTTTTACAGCTGGAGGTTTTGAGAGACCATCATAAGCAAATCCACCAGAATCTCTTATAAAGACATGTAAAGTGGCTCCATTAGTATCGATTATAAGCAATAACTTTAAAAGCTATGCCAAAAATCTTTTGGCTAAGTATAAGTTTATCCTCGCCTTCCAAAACGTTTAATATAAGATAAGCGCGTTGGCTCTTCAATACTTCCAAGTTCGAGCAATGTTTGCTTCACCATTCCTTCAATGTAACACATGTATTCTAAACACCTATAATTATAATATGCATGATCTTAGCAGAAAGTAGCCTAAAAATAGCCCCGTTGTATGTGGACATGCTATAGCAATACTCAGCTATCAAACATATGAATACGCGTGAAGGTAGCCCCATTCCAGTGCTGACATTTAATTTATTGCAAAGATTGGACAGTAACAAATTATTTATTTTGTTGATTGATGCCAACAAGTTGCTGTCGCTGTTGAGCCAGATCTTTCTCCAATAGCTTTTCCTGCAACTTCCGGTTCTCCCACTCGGCTTTCTGTCTGTTTCGTCTTACTTTTTTCGCCGCTTTTCCTGTTTCCGTCTTTCGGAACTCCTTCTGCTATACTAGAATGCAATACCCTCGGTACCGGTTCGATTAGAGGACTCAAAATATCTGCATTGGGTGAATTGGCTTGACCAATTCATGCAAAGCTATCAATGGGCGGAGAAACTGAAGCTGAACTTGCGCGATCCACTGTATGATGGAAATATCCTGGCGTTCGCACGACGCTCACATTACGTAGCGTTTCTATTCTGGAAATCTCGTTTTCTGTCAGTCGATTAACTGTGAAAACGCGGACATCGAAATTAATTTAAATCAAATCACATATACGGATGTCGAACAAGGAATCTCTTACGCTTCACATGTGCATTCCATCCGTCCGGCAAACGAAAACGGTGGTTTCCCTTGCATTCAGGGCAAACTTAGTTTGTCATTTGCATTTTTTTCTTCTTGTTCCCTTCTTCGTTGATGCATATCAGCTGAAAATAATTCTCGCATCTATTGCAGCCTACCATCGCAGGGTCACCGCTTTCATAAATACATTTACACAAGCAGTATTTATCTGTTTTCTTCGGCGTTGAGCAAGCAATCGGCTCATACAGTATAGGCGCATCCTGTCCACAACATTCCCAGTAGGTAGCCTACAATGTTATCAACATAAGGTATGAGAAAAGCCGTACCACGCAATAATCGCAAAACAAATATATTTAACCTTCTATAAGCTTCCGTGTTCTTTGAACTTCTTGAACAGCACAAACACGACCTTCTTTACGGAAACCTTTGGCGATTTTACAATATTTGGGACAATTTGTTGGACCAGCTTAAACAACAATGAATCCTTCGCCGTCGTTGCCGCAAGCCAGGCATCCAGATCACAGCACAAGGATTTCATTATTTCGGCTAACTCCTTCACCGACTATTTCACAATGTGCATGTTGAGACCCATATTCGAATCTCGAACAACTGTCAAAAAACAAAACCATTACAGTCGATTTGTGGAAATGAATTTGTGGGCATCCAGGGAAAATGCAAGAGGCGCAGAATTAAACCATAATTGTTAAAATCCAACAGCCAGGTCAAAAGTTACAAGCCCGGAAAGATAACGAGACATACCCGGATTTTGAAAATTGACCCGAATTTCGGGGTGACTCCAAAGACGTCTGGGGGGAATGGCAAGGGGCGCAGAATAAAACCATAATTTTGAAAATTCAACAGTCAGGTCAAAAGTTACAAGCTCGGAAATAGAACACGAGAGATACCCGGATTGTCAAAACTAACCCGAATTTCGGGGTGACTCCAAAGACGTCTGGGGGAGCCGACCGTCAGGTCACTCTTTTAAAGTGTAGTTATTTTCAGGTTATTTACTTCAGGTTTTAATGAGCTTCGTAAAACAGTTCGCTGAATATGAAGCTTCAATTTTCATTCCACTGGCATGTAGTTATTAGTTATGCTTCGCGTCCGATTTGAAATGGCAAGTTGTAACACATATAACTCACATCATGTACATATATATAGGTATACTGAAAGGAACTGCGTCAAACATTGATTACTTATAAGTAATCAATGTTTGACGCAGTTCATGTATACATCTTCAATTTATTATTGATCCGGGCGGTTAGAATACGGTAGGAATAGCAGGAAGGAAGGTAGCGAAGGCAGGATAATGCTAATTTAGCAATAAATCTGGTTCCAAAGCTGAATAAGTCGGCAGTTATCCTTGAAAATGTAAATGTCAGTACAACCGAAAGCACAATTCAGTTTTAATGATTGATTAGTCAATAATTGAAATTAATTGGACAACAAAACACAATTAAATTGGCAAAAAAAAATTGAAAGAGAAAGAGAAAAGTTTTTGAATTTGCCACGGTCAGCAAATGTACCATATGAAGCATATGTAAGTATGTATATATAATAATGAATTGTGTTTTTAGGTACATATTTTTTCTGCTCGTACCTCTGCTCATTCTTATGCTAAGATCACACTCATACAATTATACACTTATAATAATGCCGGCATCAGACATGGAAAAAGTTCCACGTTGCCCGGTACCCTGACTATTGCCTGGCTGGCCAAAAGGCAAGTATCTGCCCACCTTGCCCCACCTTCCTTCCCGGTGCCACAAATTCTACCCACGGTTTTCAAGGTTGGCTTCCCGCTTTCCCTCTACACCTGCCCAATTTTTGGTCGAACCTGCCCGGTCCCAAAAAATTTTTCCGGCTAAAAAAAGATCCCAAGTTTTTGCCTGCCCAATATTTTCCTAGCCTGCCCGGTGCTAAAAAATTTTTCCGCCTGAAAATATATGATAAGGTTAGCTGGCCCGATTTTTACCGCAGCCTGCCCAGTGTGTGGCTAAACTACCCGCTAAAAAATGGCCATACAGTCTGCACTGCCCGATTTTTTCGGCGGCCTTCCCACTGTCTGGCGGTTTGCACTGCCCGATATTTTGAGCTGGCTGCCCACTGTCTGGCCAAACTGCACGCTGAAAAAAAGGTCAGACGGTCTGCACTGCCCGATTATTTTAGCGGCCTGCCCAATGTCTGCCAACACTGCCCAATTCGCTGCCCAGATCTTCCCGCTAACTAGCCTGCCCATTTCCCGGTCAGCCTGCCCGCTGCCGGGTAAGGGACTTGCCTGCTTACAAGATGGTGTGGGTACCTTGAAGAAACTTTTGCTGTTCACGAATTAAATGTGCGGTCTTCTGATTTCCTATGCCACCAAGAAAGTCCTTAAACTTTTTTATCCAGTACTTGACGGGATTTGCATTGTCGTCGGTTAGCGGTAGATCGAGAGCGTCAAATATACGTAGTTCACTTGAGCAGAGGCTTTGGAGTCTTACCGTTTCTGTCTAAAAAATTCCGGTTCTTTTTTTAGTTTCTCAATACAAATGGACACCGCCCACCCACCAAGCAATTATTTTCTCATGACATTTTCTATACTCTCAAGCATCAAGGTAATAATTTAAATATACGTAATCATTTATGCATTAATGTTTCATCTAAAGTCCAACATTTTATAATGTCTTTATTATTTTGTTTTAAATTTTATTATTTTAACATTTCGAAGGAAAATATTTGTAGAGGAATTTTCTTCAATTTTTTAGCCCGCATGCATGCGTTCAGGCGGTAATGCGTAACAAATGCTATTGTAGCTTCTTTTAGGTTCTGCAGTTTTATATAAGACAATTTATTTTTTAATTATGAAATTGTGCATCTGCTCCTCGCGAGCCCATCCGTTGGCTGCCTTCTGCTGACAGCGATTCACCTGGTTTTACTTAAGGTTGAAGCCAAATACTTTTTGTTCTCGATGAAATAGCGGATGTCTGATTTAGATGACGTGCTAAGGGTGCCTATTACATTCGAGTACCATTTCGGATTAGGTACCCGAAAAATGATCTATTAGTATTAAGATATTGGCCATTTGTGCCAAGTAGATGGGAACCGTACGATTTGCTCCTAACGTGAAGCCATTCCATTTGACGTTATTTCGGTATACCTACACGAAACCAACACCTGGTGAGCTAATAGCTGTGCTGACCGCATACAATTTAATTTCATTTTTTTATTTGAAGCGTAGCATTAATTCTATTTCCGCCTAACAATCCTAGCCATATGTGTTATGCTTTCGTCAAAATGTATGTGCTGATGACACTTACCTTGACGCTGAACAGCTTCCACTGATTCTTTCTTCACAGGCTTCGCCCGATTGTTCCACGGACAGTAAGCACTTCCTGTCCCAGTAATAAATCTGGCTGTACCAATGTGGTGGAAGCGTACGGGAGTATTGACGATGTAAATCAAATAACGCTTGTACTGTCACAAATAGAAACGAGCACTGCTGTCGATCAAACTGTTTTTCAATAACAGCTACAATCTGACCGACCATACATACCTGGCGACTGTACAGATTTTATTGCGATCCAAATTACACGGAAGACCCCCTTCGCCACTTCGGTTGATGACGTAATATATGAACGACGCCTAAGGGCGAAACCGAGTCGAGGATATAGAAAGCGGACCAGCCGGGCCTGTCGGAGAAAAACAGGGCGAAACAATAATTTAGTGGATGGGCAGACGAGATGGACATGAATTCGGCAGAAGGACGGAAAATGCATGGAATAGTATATCTTTAGTATGAGACATGGGGAAGCGTTACTGCGTTACGGTCGGATGTAAGATGTAATTATTCACTAACAATAAGACGATAGTGCAAAGTGCAAACTGTAGCTTGTCAGACCACTTCGGCTGTCCGCTAATGTAACGCCGTCTGACTAGACAGTAATTGGACAGAACAGACAATAAAAAGGACGGCAAAATCAGTGCTTGCCTGTGCCTTTCGTCGGCCGAAAAAGTGACTTAATGTATGAATGCCACATGCCACCCGCCAACCCAACTTAACTATCTGATGTTGTACGAATGTCCCTCACATTACTTTTTGGTGTTTTATCAACGACCAAACTGTGCTTTTAGCGTTTTATCGTTTCTTCGCTGTTATTTAGAGTTTTCAAAATGTGCAAAATGTGTACGTGTAAAGCCTCATTTCTTGTGGATTGAGCCACAATTGAGCCTTTTATTTACATGCTAAACTGGTCATTTTAAAGCCTATTTTGCCGTTTATAGAAGACATTTTTGTAAACAAGTTTGTTGTTACATGCTATGTTGGTATTTTTTACATTTTGGTTATAAAATAAATTACGGCAAAATCTATTTAAAATCCCTTAGGTGTGCCTTATTCCATGAAGGTATGCTTTTAGCGCTTCTAGAGCTTTATTTTTTTCCTGACTTGGGCTCCACAATGTGCCAGAAACATTCTTTGGGTAGACTGACAGGGACTAGCGCACATATTTCATTTCGGTGCCTTTGGCGCTTTTGCCTGCCCGCACGCATAATGCATTTGACAATTTGAATGAAACGTTTTCAGTGCTGTGGTGAGGATGAAATTACATATGACCTTGATCTTGGATGCAAATCATAGATCCTTGGATGTTTGGTATATATACGAAAATATAAATATTAGATCTAATGGCTAATTGTAGACAAGCTTCCCAAAAAAAGTTTGCGCGTGGCGATGGTGGGATATCTGTTGTAAGTTGTAACAAAATTATATAACTTTTTATCCGGGGCACCCCCGTACACACTTGATGTTCTCAGTGGTATAATAATAGTGACCAGACAGCCAAACTGTATCATTTGTAGATTAGTGAGAAATTTACTAAACCGAAAGGGAAATCGATGTTCTCTCTCATCTCATCTTTCATCATTCATTACTCGTACTCATGACATGACTAAAAGTAAAAATAATGATGTCGATGTCTACCATATAATTTGTTTTGACTTACTTGTTGGTTACCGTCATGTTGTCATTCAGTTCAATAAAAATATTTTGGCGTGAGCGGTCAGCATGTGGCCTGTACGAAGAAAACTAAGTAAAGCATTAACAATAATTTATTTAATTGTGTTACAACTTACAACACAACCGTCCTATTCTGCTATTACTAATTACTATTAATAATGTTAATACGGTAATGCAAGTTTACAAAGTACAAAGCATGGTCGGGATTTCGCGACCACACGAGTGCTTGTTGGAATGAGTTTACCAGCTATTCAAAAGGTTCCTGAATAATTCGCTATTGAATCTGAATGATACTTTCCACGTTTCCACTCATAACATTTCTAATTCTGTAAGCTTTTCCAGAAAAAAATACGAAATTTCAGAGAATCCAGATCCCCAGACTTTCACTTCCGTATTCCGTTTGCCCATTTCCGTTCCATTGTTCCCTATGTTCCATTCCATAAGAGGATAAGATAGCCAGTTAGCCAGACGAATTGAGCAGATTCTCAGAATAAATAATCCCAACTCCCACCATTTCCAATCCCACCCCAACCAAACCCAGATGTCTGGAGGCCAATCTGGACGTCTCTGTCTCTGACCTTGCGTGTAATTTCTCATACCCACACAAAAACATATATAAATACAATTATGTATATACATAATATATGCATGTGCATATAATAAGTTATTTCGTGCAGACAAAGTCCCGCCAAATCACCAAACCATGGATATGGACAAAGCGGACCAAGGGGACTTGATACACCGCCCGCAAGTGTCCACCGCAAGTTCCAAAGGCGAAGGAAGTAAACAAAGTAGCAAGAGCAAGATCCCGGTAGCAATAGGTTCGTCCAAATCCGTCAAAGCCGACAATGTTAATGCGGTGGACGACCAGAAAAGTTCTCAATTTCCCCTCAATCCAGACAGTAGCATTTCCTTTGCAAAATCCGAGATCCTCCTAGGAGAAAAAGAGACCTGCGGTTGTTGCAAGTCCAAATCATCCCCATCCCCGCTATGCATCCCTCCATTGGCAGGAAATAATCACGTAAAACCCGACCAGGAGGATCTACGCACCTGTCAAAATGCCTATGGCGATGAGCCCCTGTACACGGATTCGGACCAGGAGGCCATCCGAACAATCAGGGCCTTCCAAATGCAATATCCTCGGATCAAAAAGTCTTTGCTGTACTCCAACTCTCCAGATTTTGCGGAGTATGAGAAATCCCTGTTGAAGTTGTCCTCCATTTGTGCTCCAAACACAATCTACTTCGTCCATGACCTCACGGAAAACATTTATCGGGGGAAATTCAGTTTGTACTGCAAATCTCAATGCAGAAGATGTGCCTTCAAGGTCAAGTCATCTTCTTCCAAAGCCGTGTACGCCGTGAGTCCCCACCGAGGATTCCTTTCTCCAGGCGAAGAAATTAAGGTGATGGTGGAAGTTCGTCCCAAAGGGAAAGCTGGAGACACTCCGGATGTTTCACCGTCCATTCCCAACATTTTCAAACATGCGGCTCTAGGGATTTTTACGGCCACAATTGATAATTCCAAATACTCTTACAACACGGATATTGCCTCCTTCTGGGAGCATTTTGAAAGAGAAACTCCCGAGTGCATTGCCGGGCATTTCATCAAGCGCTTCTTTGTCCTTCAACCCAACGGAGACATTCACTTCCCTAGTTGCATCCACAACATCATGAAGAGCATTTCCCCCACAATCAAGTCCAACGGAGGGATTTTTAATCAGGGGGTTACGGGGGGAAAAGGCCAGAGTCCTTGTGGCTATGGAGATCAGGACAGTGGCGACCAATTCCAGGCTCTTCACCTGTACAATTGTGCCCTTCTGGAGAAACTCATGGCTAACTCCAAAATCACCGATTGTACGTTTACCTTGCAAATCCTGATTTTCTTGGCCATTTTCATCCCCATTGTTGCTGCTGTCTTCGGTTACGTCTTTTAAGCTTCCGCTCTGCGCTGAGTATGAATTTACTTGTGATGGAAAGGGACTCTGGACGTGGGCATCACAAGACACGTTTATTTTATCAGAATAAATACTCCCCATCGAGACTCAAAACATCACATGAGATGTACCTGAGTAAGTCTTCCGCCTACCAAACAATATACATATACAACAATATAATGTACTGTGTACATTGTACATATAATACACAACACATACGCATTCTGCAGCCAATAATCTTTTGTCAATACCATTGTATTGTAATCTTAACATGTTAGTCCAATAAAATCTCGCATTCAGTGGAATCTTGGAGGGAAATTAAATCACAATAACCCTATGTTCTTATACAGCAGTTTTGGATTATTTTGTGATTGTATTTCCTCATACTGAAAACGTGTAAATGCATTAGTTTAGCACGTGCGGTATAATTGTATGTACGTTGCATCAGGGAAAGCTCACTTGAGTTGTAGGATACGGTTAGGGTTTTAATGATGTGTTCGTTGCGTTGTTTAGCCGTGCAATATGTTCCTGACCTTCTGAGATTAAAGTTAAATGCATATTTGGTGCTTGTCCTGCAAATAAATACGTAATACGTTGCACGTTGGACCTAGGGTTATATGCACATACAATAGGTTATTCCTATAGGGTTATACAATATGCATATAAATATCTGTACACACGTACTGTACACATATAAAGCGCCACTCAGCATGATTGACGAATGGGCGATCACCAAAAATGCCGAAACAATTGTTTAACTACTCTTTCACGAGGAAATGTCATGCGAAATCGGTGTTTGAGAAGTGCAAAACTGTCCTGCTTTCCTTTACGACGTCATGGATCTACAATAAAATCTGTAGCGCAGTGCACAAATGCGCGAAATGCAGCACAAAATGGTAATTACATTGACTGGGATGGACTGCTTCAGAATGAACCTCTGGAATTTTACACGTACGGAAAAATCTCTTTTCATTGTGAAGTAGTTTTTTGCAGTAGTTTTAAATGTGAATTGGAACTGTGCTAAAGTATACGTTAGATTAAACATAATAGTTTTTTTTTTTAATACTTCCAATATTTGATTAAATTCTCTTGCGTCATGTAGATCATGTGCTGTTGTCCCAGCTTGTAAGTCCTCATAGCAATAGCTAAAGTATTTACACAGGTATGTTAATGCCTCCTTGTACATAAATCTAGGCATTTCCTAAAAACGTTCCTCAACCCTGATTACACAGAAAAGCTGATAAAGGCGCAGATATTCCTGAAATGGTGTATCACGAGGAATTATATTTGTTTGTTTTGTAGTCTGGGTACAATAAGAGCTCGCATTAAGTTCCAGTGTTTCCTTCTAACTGGTTTGGCCAAGCAATTCAGATGTTAGTCCTACATACTTAAGACGTATTAAAATATACTACTGTGTTTAGTGTTTATGCAACAAAGGCTTGGATCAACATACAAACTATATTCTACAGTATCTACAGGTTATCGCCTCAAGGGCACGGTTAGTGAATTAACCCGAGCAGAAACGAGCATTTCTGGACAAGCTAACCATCATCCACGACAAAATTTTGGGGCAATAGGTTACATTCGGACCGTCAGACATAAGTAGCACGTTGAACTTGGAGTGGCTACTTGAAGCTGATCAAAAAGCGTGTAAAAGTCCAGCGAGATTGTCCTTCCACCTTCCACACGATGTCTGGATAAAATCGCGTGGTCCTTATAAAAACACCAGATTTTGAAGAGGACGAGTTAATCGCTGCGGCTGAACTCCACAAGCAGCACATATTTACATTCCCAAGTGGTAGTTAAGTGGTCTAGTAAATTCCCGAAGATAAAATAATTGTTATAATCATTGTATATCAATCTGCTGTTCCATTTTCACCCTCGTGTAGTAGACATCAAGTCATTTAATTAGCCAGTTCAAGGTAATTTAAAGTGTCGAAAATGAAACTCCCGATTCTCCCGGTGTGTTTCCTGGTCGCGGCGGTAATAATTTCCGTGTCATCTGAAAGAATTCTCTTCCTCACGCCTCTGGGCACGAAAAGCCATAAGAATGTATTTGAGCCCCTAATCCGTGCCCTGGGTCAACGGGGTCATCAAATGACGGTGATCGCCAATATCAAGTCCCCCAACATGGGCCCAAACGTGACGGAGTTCGTGCCATACGACGTCAAAAATTTCCTGGATGCCTTCCCAAACCCGATGGAACAGAGGAAAAAGGGGATGTTGAGCTCTTTCTGGGACTTTTCCTTCGTCTTCGACGCCTGTGAAGTCATTTACCAGAACCAGGAATTCCGTCGGCTGATGAACCAATCCTATGACCTCGTGATTGCCAATGGCTTCATGAACCAGTGTTTTGCCGGCTACTATCATCTTCTTAATGTCCCATTTATTTATCATGTGTCCATGGCGGCTCCGAATACTTTGACTAGCAGACTGGGAAATTGGCTTCCATCCAGTTTTGTCCCAAATTCCTTCCTTCCCCTAGGCGACAGGATGACCTTCTGGGAGCGTGTGGCCAACACGGCCTTGGACTGGTTTTTTGTGTACGCACGAGATACTAAATTCTCCCAACAATTTGAAGCTCTTTACCGAAAGCATTTGGGGGAGGACATCCCTAGTTTGGCGGAAATTGAGAAGAATATCAGTTTACTGTTAATGAACAGCTTCCAGAATTTCCCAGCGCCAAGGCCCACCATGCCGGATGTGGTGGAAGTGGGCGGATTGCATTGTCGCCCTGCAAAGCCACTTCCCCAGGTAAATTTCTTAAATAAAATAAATAAATTTTTACATAAAAATCTGCCACGTGCCACCGCAGTTCCAAAAACAAATGTGCTGTTATTTTTCCAGGAATTAGATGAATTTGTTTCCGGAGGAGAGCATGGCTTTATCTTCTTTAGCATGGGATCCGTGGTCAAATCAAAAACTTTGCCGGAGAACATCCGCAAAATGTTCCTCAATGTCTTCTCCCGACTGAAGCAACGAGTGCTGTGGAAATGGGACGAGGATATGGACGATTTACCCGCAAATGTAAAAATCGGGAAATGGCTTCCTCAGCAGGATATTCTCGGTAAATAGCATTTTTTTGTGCTCATGAAATTTTCGTTTATTTCCTTTATTGTTTTATATTTTATTATGTCGTTTCTGGTTTCTGACAAAAAATGAGCAAATATAAATTAAAATGTTGTGTGCAGGCCATAAGGACATCAAGATCTTCATTACTCACGGAGGACTACTGAGCACCCAGGAGTCCATCTATCACGGTGTCCCCCTCCTGGGCATTCCCATGTTTATTGACCAAGATCTAAATATGAAACAAGCCGAGGCGGCAGGTTTCGCCAAGCAACTGGAGATTCTGGACATGACCGAGCAGTCTCTTGAAGAAGCCATTCGGGAACTTCTGGAAAACTCCAAGTGAGTTTCAAAGAGTTTTATTACAAATGACGGAGACTCCATTTAAAATTCTGCTGCTTTTAAATAAAAATCAGTTTTTCAAATTAATTAAATTACTGTTTTTATTTCTTTTCCAGGATTTCCGAAAAGGCCAAGTATCTATCGAAGGCCTTCAAAGACCAAATGAACACCCCGACGGAACGGGCAGTATTCTGGGTGGAGTACATCATCCGGCACAATGGCGCCCAGCACCTCCGATCCGCGGCCCGGGATCTCAGTTTCATCCAGTATCACTCTTTCGATGTCCTCGCCTTCTTCCTCATCGTCCTCCTTTTGGTCGGGATTCTTCTGCTCGTAGCTTCCGTTTTAGTGTACCGACTTCTGAGGACAGTCACCCGGAAAGTCTGGACGTTCTTTGTCTCCAGGAGATCGTCAAATGCTAAGAAGACAAACTAATGAGACTTAGTTACTAATTTTTTTAAAAACATTATGCTTTACCCGTTATTACTGTGTGCAACTATTTGTAAAGAGTTTTTAATCACAGAAGTAGTACAAAAGGGTGTAAAACCCCAATTGCAATTTGTAATAATACGAAGGTATAATAAGCCGGTCTTACAGGGCTGTGTAATCTCAAGATTACCTAATCTAATTTAGCCGAAACGATTAGCAATTACAAATTACCTAATTCTCCTAATTCTAATAGCTGAGTTGATTAGATTGAAGGATTATTTCTAAATATTTCGAGCCACATTATTCCAGCATTACCAATGATAACTTTGAGAGAGTAATTTTGATTTTAAAGGTTAATCATTTCACCTAATTCACTGAAATTGCATCTCATCATATAATTTGCTAATTAATTTTATAATAGATAGTTCGATTAGTTAATCTAATCGGATTAAGTAATCATTAAATGAGAGTTGCAATTAAAAAAAAATAATTAATCTGCAAATCTAATCACCCTAGTCCACTTTACTAATTGGCAATTTTATTGTTAATCTAAGCTAAAATTAAAAAAAATTAATTGTTATCTTTAATCCGAGAAAAAAAAGTAGATTCCTTACACAGCCGTGCAGGTCACTGATTCAAAAGATATAGTTAACCTTTAGTAATTAGGTCAGTATGAATTGTTCCTTTTTACTGTTTTTAGCTATTTACAGCTGTAACCTCGGCATAAATATCTTGAATCGCACTGGGTGACATCAATGAACCATTTTTAACCAGTCAGGCATAGACGTGACCTCATACCCTTTGACCCTTCAGTACCTATATAAAAATTAATTAACTTCTCATTTTTCTGTTTAAACGACAATAATTAGAGAGATGTGGCAGTCATTCGTACCAACCTAATTAATAATCAAGTTTTAAATTCATTTCGTATTAAACTTCCGACTTCTAGGTCAACACCGGGTAAAATGATGCAAAAAAGGCCTCTACGTAGTGCTGGGCATGGTCTGGTCCGGACCAGACCAAATGCATGGTCCATGGTCCTGGTCCGGTCCGGTCCGGTCTGGT
>JAQGBT010003090.1:0-20983 GCA_034698585.1 Disparrhopalites patrizii | reverse complement strand
TTTCCAAACTTTTTATTTGATCATCTTTTCATCAACTTCATCGTATAACAGTATCACTTGCCTACAAGACCCTGGGCAATCACATTGTTCGTCCGAACTTCTTTATTTTCAGAATAGTTGCATTTGGCAAAGTACAGTGAAGTCTCTCTATAACAAATCTCTTTATAACAAAAATTCTCTGTTACAAATAACTACTTTACTTTTTCATCCCTTCGTGCATGTTAGGTACATATTTTATGTTCTGTATAACAACATTTCTCAGTAACAATATTTTTTGTTCTTTCCTTCAATGTCGTGGCTCCACTGTAGCTGTACTGCACAATGTTGTATACTCGTAATTCAATACAAGAATTTCTCACCCGGGTCCCGGCCATATTTGGTCGCCCAGTACGTAATCAGATCCGAGTCCGCAATGAAGACCAGAATTACTACTGCCAAGTAATAAAGGGCTACGAATAAACCCAACAAATAAATTAGGTCCATTTTTCCAAAGCAAGAAAAATAATAATAGAATAATAAAATCCTTGCACAATCCCACTCCTTCTGGGTATCCGGTCTGTTTTTAACGTACAAATTATGATTACACTTATAATCAAGCGTACAGCCGACCATGCACACACTTTCCCGCAGACTGATTGAGGGTGACAAGAGCAAATAAGCTATTAATAACAAATGCCCTATCACGTGCAACAATAATTATACAGAATGAATCAGCACTCAATTTTGTCCAGGGACAAGTGACAAAAAAATATACAATCTACTACATGAGAGGATTTACCGTCCTTTTGTTGGAGTTCAGGATATAAGCAAGGATAAGATGTATTGAATTGAATGTATAGTAACCGCACAAAAAGCGGTGTATTGTCATAACCAGCGGTTGAAGGACAAATACAGATCTATCTGTCTGTCTTGCAACTCGAGTATGTATAGAAATGTTTTTATAAAGAGACTTGTAATAGAGAGACTCCACTGTATAGAAATGTTGTTATAAAGAGACCTGTAATAGAGAGACTCCACTGTACACCACAATAGAAATACATACGTTGAAATCACGTGCGAATTTTCAAGAACTTGACCCACCCATGCAGACGTCAGTAGTGAAAGATGACCGTGATATAAGGGTGAGTGCAATACGACTTATGTCAATGGGCATAGAGACAACCACATTATGCTTTATTTTCAAAACTATAAATTATGCTTTTTGATCAAATCGATTAAGCTTTTTATGCTTTTAACAATTATACTTTTTACAGACTCAGTATGCTTTTAAAATTTTCCAAACTGTGCGAATTATGCGGCTTTTAGACAATATCGCTATGGCTTGAAGACAATAAGCCAGAAGCCAGTACTGTAAACTGTAAAGGACAAAAATATACGATAAAGTGTCCAAGAGTCCAAGTGCAGAAAATACTAAGTAAATAAAGTCATATGATGACAATAAACCAAAACTTTTTAAATCATGAAAAATATCCTGAAAGCATCAATAGCCCAAGTACAAGTACCTAAATATGACTCAGGCCAAAAAAGTCATTAAGCACAAAGGTCGGTTCTTATAATTTGAAGAAAGAAGCAAAAATAATCGTCATCCAAAACAACCACAAGGGATGCATCAACAACGTCGTGATTAGTACATATTTCTAACAGATTTAAATGTCAATTGAGTATAATTACTTATCCCCGCCCGTAACTTCGGGATTCGCCATGCATTTGAATGAGCAAAATTAAGAATTTCGAATACTGCAGCCTGCGGTCACTGTTCCATGGTAGCCCACGATAAATGTACCTCTCTAATGCTTGAAAATTCAGTGTTCAGTCACAGCGGTGATACTTTAAGTTAAATCAAAATGAAAAACTGAGCGACAATGAACGTTTTGCGATTCGGTTAATCACGTTTCTGGCAGACAGCATTTTACGTAACATATACGGAAAATGTTGCGAATTAGAAAATTAAAATTGTATAGTTAAAGACGAGTGTATTCAATCGTGAAGTGAAGCATTTGTTTTGGCAGCCGCGATTGTATACAATACTGCCGTGAAAACTTCATTAATGATTATATACCCACATTAACATTAGTAATATCTAATGTGGTAATGTATATATTAATGTGGTAATACTTTAATGTGGTAATTCTTTAAAGTGGTAATTATTTAATGTGGTAATTCTTTAAAGTGTTACCACATTAAAGTATTACCACATTAAAGAATTACCACATTAATATATACATTACCACATTAGATATTGTTAATGTTAATGTGGGTATTAATTATTAATGAAGTTTTCACGGCAGTAAATATATATAATATAATGTATAATGTATATAATATATATATAATATTATTATATATATTATTAATATTATTATATATATTATTAATATTATTATATATATATATAATGCATATATATGCATGTATTTGTCGCTGGATGTTTGCCCGGAGCAAGAAAACGATCAAGGAATTCGTTGTTTCAGATCTTAGTTGGAACGAAAGCGATATGTCGATTTTTTGGGAGTTAAATGGAAAGTAAATGCAAAAGGTCGAATGTCAGGACTTCGTTTGAGGTACGTTCATACGTTCATAGAACATTGACCAAAGCTACAAGCAGATCATTAGCTTTTATGTATAGTTGAAATCTAAAAATCGATTTCGCAGCTGATCATGCCTTTTAAAAATCTTCGTAACCTATTAGTGAAATTATAAAATACACTGCCATTCAAGCTCAAGACGGCGGATTGATTACATTCGCATTGCGAAAGATTATTTTGTTGCGGATCTCGAAAACAAGTCTCATACAGATCGAAGATGTGGGTGATGTCTTATGAATTACAAAATTCCATTCTTGGGTACATTTTACGCGATAATTGTTCAACAAAAAAATTCCAAAATGTTTGATTCCGTGTAGTGAGTTTTTTGTAGGCCCTTAACGCTGCACCTCGCTATTAAATGTCCTGGAGGCACGCTTTATACATTCGTTTGCTCTCTACAGAAATACACGCTGAATTAATAAACAATTTAATAAAAAATATCATTTTTGAACTTGCACCTGAAAATCTTTAATAATTTACTGACCTTACAATTCTACGTATTAGCCGTAATTCATGAATTGATACTATATACATATAAGTAATATAGGATCCTTATATGCACATGCATTAAGTCAATTTGGACTCTTAAACGACGATATAGTGTAAGAATTTCAGGAATAGGAAAGGTCCAAGAACGTCGGAACGGGATTCTTTTCCAAGTGCTCTCATTCCGATGGCTATACGGAACTCTGACGCATGTTCCATAGGGGGATTTTCCGACAACGCGCGCAAAACCGGCGAAGCTGGCCAAAATGCGGCTAAAATCCGTTTAGTAACTTCTAATGCAACGGTTTGACCGATTTTTTTTTAAATAAAGAAGACCAAGACTTGTGTAACAATTTTTTCAAATTTTTGATACTCGAATTTCCATGCCTAAAATTTCTAATAAGCGTAAATTAAAATCGTTCTGGGTAACTTCCAGGCGAATTGTCAAAATTCGAAAAACCAGATCCTATAATACTTCAAAAGACATTCGGTGATCCAATAGAAGACAACCTGTATGTAAACGGGATCAATTTTTTATTTCACTACCTCTGTTTTAATTACTTTACACAACGTATATACGCATATAGGAAATAACTTTCAGGTGCAAGTATCTCACACATGTCCAGTAAATTGGAAAAGTGTGGCGTCTTATCCTGTTATTTGGTATTCGTGCAGAAAATTGAATTCCACGGGTTCATTTCCTGATCAATTTTTTAATTTCCAAACAATTCCACGGACCATACCGGAGATTAGAATTTTCTTTTGCGACTTGCAAAAATTTGTTTGTCCCCAACTCACTGCCAACGCAAACAACTTCATGGAATTGTTCGTATCCACTTCTAGAACCTCATAGAAGACACATAAAGGCTTGTGTTCCAGAATTTATACGACTTAAAAATGCTGACTCTTCGAGACCTCCGGCTGAACTATTTGGCTTTTGACCTGCTATGCCGGACTCATTTGTCTTTTTTCACATTTGACAAAAATTTAGGAAGTGTGAGGGCCTACGATCAAGGAGGTTCCCTCCTGGCTTGGAAAATCCGGTTCACGCTCGTCGTCATTGGAAGTTTCTACAAGCTCTTCCGGCTCCTTCAGTCTCTTATTTATCCAGAGTATTTTGTGCTGAAAAGTTTTTGTGTCAACGTCGTGGTGGTGGTGGGATCATTTTGGATTATCGCGTGTGGGAAAATCCTTTTCAGAAATAGGCAACAGGCTTGCTATTTACTCACTGAAATCCATCGGTACAAGCAGGAGTCAAGAAATGAAATACAAAGTAAGGAAACGTTTAATTCGCAATGAAAAATTTGTATGTGCTTTATTTTTTCAAACGTTCCTGTTTAGAGACTAAAATACAATTTTGACCTGGGTTTTTTAAAGTCACAGTTATTAAAAATGAAAGCAAAAATGTTAAACTGATAACCGGAACGATAACCCAAACGTCAAAGAACAAATTTCTTTAACGCTGAGATTTTCCAATAATTTCCAATGTCACAATGTTTGAGCAAATAAATAAAAATTTTTCATTTCACGAAATTCAAATAAAATATTTTTGTTTATTTAATATCTGTATATGTTTTATTTCTTATCTTTCGATCCAATATCAAAATTCTTTTAGCTGCAATTTACTTTCCAAACGTCTCTTGTGCTTTGGCGCTTTTTTGGTTAAGCAATTCAAAATCAAATTTACTATAAAAATGTCCATTGCGTTGTTTATTGTGTTCAATATTACATTCAGTATTTATCTATTCACGCTGTGTATTTAAATATTTCGGGTTGAAATTTTTTTCGGTACCTATTGCCATTACATATTGTACATATATGTAAAGGCAATGTATATGTATGTAAGTACATGTATATTCCTTCCCGTTCAAAAATACATGAAGGGAAAGGCGTGCAAAAAATCCCATGTTAAAGATACGAATGGCGATGAGGTACTATACCCACAGCCCATGAAGAAGCGGGCTTAGGTACTTTTCGAGATTAACGAATTGAGGCGCTAGCTACTATTACAAGGACATCGACGCATTTTCATTTATGCGGAATATAACGAATTGTCATTATTACTTTTAACAATGACCCTGACCAAAGAGCAACGAATTTGGATGATAAAAGCATGTAACAACGTTACAAGTACTTTAATACCAATTTTGTGATTTCGTAGTGGAAAATTAATTGTCCAGGTGTCAAACCTCCTGTACAAAATGCAATCCGTTGTTTTGTAAAAGAGTTGGGACAAGAAGGATCAGTGAGAAACCGAAAAAAGAAAAGACAAATTAATTCACTACCACCCGTAAATAATGATAGCATTAAAATTGCTCTCCATGAAAATCCTCACATTTCTACCCGGAAATTGGCTCAGAAGCTGGGGTCCACACGCTTTTAAATGTTTTGTCGTTTTATAATTTCGGCGCTATCACCCACGACTTGTCCAACAATTGTTTCAAACAGATTGTATAAAAAGGTATTAACTGAGATTGTTTGATATGGGCCAATACCTGCGTGTTTCATTCCTTTCCTATCCTTTCGCATAATTCCTGTCGTTTCCTATCTAGATAGTCATTTGCTGAAACCTGGCTTAATTATTGTTGAACCAACAATCTTAAGTAAATAATCGAATTTTTCAATTATCAGTTAGTTAAACTTGTTACCTGTGGATTAATTTTTGTGTGACTATTGCCATTAAGCCGCATACGTTAATATGGGATTTTTTCATGTACTTTCTTAACGGGAAAGAATATGATGGCAGTGAGTACCAATTCTGAAAGCTTGACTTAGCATTACAATGATATCATGATCTCTTGTCTACGACGTGATATGGCGAAGGTATTAGCAAAAGAGCCGGTTTCGGTTTTCGTCAACCACACGGTATATCCATTGTATGGGCTCTGTGTATGGGCTTATTAAAGAATAAATCAGGTATATAGATAATGATTCGTAAATATATTTTGAAAAATAAACCAGACAAGACGAAACGGACCTGGAAGAACATCTTCGACTTCTCACTCCTTGAACTCGTCGTTGTCTTCTGCCCGCTCTCCATGTACGGAGTTATTCCAGCGGTCCTGGTCGTTTACCTCTTGGACACATCCGCCTCCCACTTGCTGTACGCAGCCGTGCCGGCCATCTTCCAAAATTTCGTCACACTGGGCGTTTTTATCCTTCTCGACGTTTGGCTATCATCGGAGATCGTGCACATTGTTTACTTTGGCGCATACACGCTCCTCTCCTTCGTCGTGCCGTACCTTTGTGACGATATCCTGTCTCATGTGAAGATTAACGGAGCCATGTAATTTTGTCGACATAAATAATTTGATGGTACACAATGTGTAAAATTACTTTAAATTAGCCCGCATGGTGAATTTAGGCTCACCATGAAGGAAGAGCAATATGTCCTCCAGAGGGCCATTCGAGTGCTGATAAAGGTATGGATGGAGGTGAAGCTCTTCAACCAAGTCTTCTCCGAACTCATCTATCTCGCAAAGCTGTTGGCAATCTCGGTGGCAGTATTCGGCATTTTCATGGGCATTCGGTTCATCCACGTCCATCCAATCATCTCCAGCATGATCCTTTCCATGGCCCTCCAGGGCATACTCTTCTACATCGTCATCTTCGGTCGCTACTTCATCGTCCCGGACAAGATGGCCGAGTGCCAGGGACAGATTTTGGAGGCCTCTCGTCGACAGTCGGAGCCCTGTGTGCGGGCATACTTCGAGAAGAGAGTCAAGGCCTTCCCACCAATCACCATCAGAGCTGGTTCATTTCACAGCATCGAGCGCATGTCCACGCCCGTTTTCCTCGACTTTGTCTTCAATCAGGTTTTGGGCTTACTGGTGGCTTTCCCGCATTGATGTCTGAAAGGTAGTCTATATACAAGTTGAGGCGCACGGTTTAGTCGTAGCGTCGAAAAAAAATCTATACATTTCAATTCATAAAAATGCATGTTTCGTCATTAATCTTGAATCAGCTTATGATGTTAAGCGTGGCTTTTATTTGCACATTATGGTGAATTTGCTCTGCACTAATGTAATTTTGACTTTTGCGTCAACACATATTTCTCGTCAGAATGTTAACAAAATAATAGTTATGCAATTAAACACAAATTTTACACGAACCACATAAAACGGATACAAACGAATTTTTCAAGATTTAATAGCTTACTATAACTCTGCCCATAATCAGACCGACCCTGCTATATACTGAAAGACATTTATGACCATGACAGCTCTATTTATAGGATGGAGTTTGAAACTAAAATGCTAAAACCTCCACTTGCTGAATGCAAAACCGAGTTAAAGAGCATACAGTAGAGAGTAGACTCTCGCTGTGGGCTTTGTTTTTTTGAAAACGGACAGCGACAAAACTCGAAAATTTCAAAAAATGCAAGGGTGATACTGACATAAAACAAAAAATTTTGGCTCTATTTTTTTTGCTTTTGTCGGAACGGTTAAGGAGAAAACCAGGGAAAACGTTTTTATTTTATTTCGGCCAACGGGAAACTTTTGTCAAAAATCGGCCAATCTCAATTGTATGTACACACTTATTAAAGAGATGTGTTTATTACAGGATTGGTCAAAGTGTTCTGAGGATCTAGTCAATCTCCTCATGCCTATAGAATGATTGTTTACATTATACTGTTATCTGTTATGATGCTTCTCTTGATGTGTTTAACATTGGCTTATAGTATGCGTGGGCGTAGCCTATAACCGTTATGGCAAACGACATTTATTGGTCGGGGATTCAGAGCTTCCCCGTTATAACGAAAAAACCGTTATATAGAGGATGTTTTTACATATAGAGGATCTAGATATCTTTAGATCTAGATACCTTCCAGTCAATTGTAACTTCTACACAAAACGAACATACAGCGACAAATTGTCCCAACCCCAGAATTGTAAACAACAATGTCACTGATGACAGACTCAGTGGTTCGACCTGAAAATTTTGCATATTTAACCTGCCCCAAAACAAACCCCATAAATTCCAACTATCGGGACGGTTAAAATAATTTTTCCTTGACTGGGAGAGATATCTACCATCTTGTCTAAGCTTGTTTATAATCAGCGATCGTATCTGCCAAATCCAGCAGTATCTTTTCCAAAAACTCCATAATCCTCCCTGTACTAGTCTACTCCAGAGACGACGGAAAGCCTTGCCGTGGAAATTTTTGTTCACACGAGCTGTTACCCTCAGTTCCAGTCTGGGCACGGCGAACAGTATCTTTCGGAATTGTAATGGCCTCGGCTGAACAAAAACATTAATCATCCACATAATGCTGTCAGCCTCGAGGAAATACATTGTTTTTTCATCGTTTCGCATTTCGCGACCACCAATAGACTCTTTCCAGCTCCGTTTGATGGCGAGTAATCGCATAAATTGTGAGAAAGTATGCATATTAATAGTTTGTAGTTTATGCAAAATGGCGGCGAACGCTTCAGATTTGGTCCGATTTACTTCCATGGCCAGACGATATTCTATATATGGTACATCTTGCATTGCCCCATTGCGAAACATGCTCAGCGTCGCGAAACTCCGGATTATCTGCGGCACGCAGGCAAGCTCGACCAAATTTTGCGGCAGTCGCGGAGGTTTATTAAAATATACATACGATGGAATCTCACTTTGAAAATAATTTCCCAGGAAGAAAACAATTATGCCCCACAAAATGAGTAATCTAGCTTGGTTTGTTTTGAGGTTGGACAAATCTGGCCAGTTACACTGACCAATCGCTGGACGCACGACCCACCCGATTGCTGTCTTCATTTCCACGGAAGAAGGAGTAATGTTTATTTTTTGGATAGTAAACACTAATATTAGGATTGTCAGTGTAAGGCACAACCAGGATTTAGAGTCCATGATTAATATCAACGACAAGGGGTCCATGACCATGATGTTAATAACAAAGACGTAAATATGATTAGTCATCTGGTCATCCAATGTGTATGTTCTTGTATGCTCGAATTTCAGGATCTCCAAATTTTCACTGGTGTCATCGTAAAAATCATAAAAATAGGCCCCAACTATTTTATCTTGGAAGCGGTTTACACGGCTGAATGCAGCAGTGACGTTCATTGGTTTTAAAAGTGCTTTCAGCCCCGAAACGAAGGCAAGCATAATGGCTAAATACCCTTCGACAGGGATCGTCCGAGCGTTGAATGGTGCCCAACAATGTTTACGAAAGATTTCATTGACCCAAATAGGAGCTCCCATCATGTCCGGCATGGATTTGTCGTTGAAAAATGAATCTTTTATCCCAAAATGTATTATTTCCCAATGTTTCAGAGCCCAACAAGGAAAGCAGAGTTGACCAATAAATGAAAAACGCCAGATTATAAAGACGGGTATTCTCGTATACAGTGCATTAAATTCGTAAGCATATAGTGGCAAGTAGGTTCGGGAAGATGCAAAAACTAGCGCCACTCGCGGGTCGGGTAGAATCAATCGAAGGTAAACCAAAGGAGGCCACCTCTGCGAGAGCTTTATGTTAGGCATATTCCAAAAGATGGCAGCCGAAATCGGTCCGAATCTGGTCGATGCCGCCATGGGAAATAGACGTTCTCGAGTTGCATCTTTTGGATCCTTTAATCCAATATGATCCCCAAGAAATTTGGGTAAGGAATCCGTGATTTGGTCATTGAGTAACACTTCCATATCATCTGTATCAGGAGTGTTAGTGAAATCATTGACGATAATCTGCAGCCAACTGGCTCGGAGTCTTCGTGGATGTAGCAGCCACTTAAATTCCGCGGTGTGCAAATTTCTTTGCAGAAATATTTCCCCGAATGTACCAAGAGCTAACGCCAGTATAAAAATTGTCGTGGGCACACGCATGTTTCGTGGTTGTGATAATGTGTATTTGCTCCAATTTGTTATATACTATTGCTTTAACCAAGAAAATGAAACCCCCAAAAAATAGCTAACTCGTTCTATGAGAGTTGCTGGTGTTTTGAAATTCAAATGGTAACTTTTGGCCTGCGAAAAATTCTTGTACGCATATAAATATTATATACCCCCGCTCTTGGTGTTGACTTTGTCCTTTAAATTTATTCAATTTGGTTAACTTCAACTTGAAATGACATTTATAGTTTTAAATTAAACGTATACTAAAAAACGCAAGGAATGACATTCGAAATAAAATGAATTTAAATATGAATTTTAATTCGAATTAGAAAACGTATTTCTCCTACTTATATGAATACAAATTTAAATTTTGGATATCAAAAATATAAATTATAATTCCAATACAATTTCATTCAAATATTCTGACATATGAGCACGTATCCAAATGCTCTTCGAATACTTTTAAAAATAAATTTGTAATGCAATCGGACATAATTTGTATAGCTGAAAATAAACGCAAAATTAATAGACAAAATTATAAACTGACTGCGAAACTCTGAGTTTGCAAAAATCGATGCCTTCAGTAATTTTAATAGTTATATTACTGGCAATTTAAAAAGATGTCTGTTGCAAAACATTCATTTTACAACAAAAAAAACTTGCCAGATGGTGGGAATTAACGACATACTGAAAAAAAATTCGAATATCAATACAGTATCGGAAATCCAAATGTCATCTTTTGAATATACGCATTTGAATTTCGAATGTATTTGTATTAAAAATATTTATCAAATATGTATTTGTAATTACATTACTGACAAAAATACGGATACGGATTTACTGACAAAAATATGGATACTAATTCCGATTAAAATACTTAAAAATATGAATATAACTCCGATTTGAATTCGAATACCGTTTCCGATGGCATACCTTGTATTAAAGTTTTTTACTTTTGACATTTAAGTGTGCACTTTTAATACCTTTGTTACAACACGTGGGGTTAAGGACTCGTATTGTATCTTTCGTTTGTCATCAGTAAATATTATTTCATGATGCTTAGTGCTCTAAAAATTTGAGGTAGAATTATGTATACTACCAACAAAGCTAATAAAACAAAAATAATAACAATAAAATACGTGTATATAGGAATGTGGAATTTTATTGTGGTTCGTTTCCCTGAGTTATATCCTGATCCGACGACAATTGGCGCGAAGTTATGGCGGTCTTTTCGTGCGTAGTTTAAAATTTTTGTCAAATTTCCAGAATTTTCCTGTTTTTTGAACTACGTGCCAAAAAACATCATAACTTGGCTAATTGTTGTCGGATCAGGATATAACTTACGGAAAAGAACCGCAATGAAATTCTGCACCTACAGATAATTTGATAATTTTTTATTTTATTTTTAGACTTGGCAGCAGCAAGGTGGGAAAACTCTGCCAATTTCTGTAGCGCATTTCTGTAGCGCTTGCGTAGATTATCCCGTTTTCAGAATTTGTGTCCATTATTCTTACAAGGGAACTCTTTTTGGTGGTTAGAACGGATTGAATCGAGACCATCACTGTGTTGTAGTACTTTATGCCCTAACACCGTGGGTAAAGTAACTCGAGTGCGTTTAGCGTTGTTGACCTGCAAGGTCAAGTGAAAGGTCACGCGAGATCCGCGCCGAGAAATTTTAATTGGGAATTGACATAGGAAAATTTTACCAACCATAGGGTCCCCCCTTTGCAAATGTTCCAATTTAACTAAAAATCACGAAATGAGTTTTTTGATCATAAAATCAGAAATAAATTGAATTACGCAGATATACATGTCACAGGTAAGGTTTTTAAAGTGTAAAAGCCGTTTCAGGCTCAAAATGTTCTGGCGCATACAACCCCTTGAGTAACTACCAAACACTTACAAGCAACCCACGCCACATGTAAAACCCGTTCGAAGCTGATATTTTTTTCACTGGTTCATCACCTTGGGTAACTACCAAACGTATATAAAATTTGGTCAAATTTGACCCACAGCACGAATAAAAAAATTTTCAAATTACATTTTTTTAGCAGCAAAAAATGCTCCCCTCAAAAACTTTCTCCATTTGTTAACATAGAAATGTCTGTTCTCTATAACAGTTTTTCGCTATAACAAGCGAGATTTGATGCTTTATAGGGTGCTGCTAAAGCGAGAGTCGACTGTATATAGAGACTGTAATCTAATGCTATAGTAATACCGTTTGTGAAAAGTTCCTGCGAAATTGTGACATACTATAGGATAGACAATGTCTTTTTATAATCACCTTTATACGCACTACCACATATGCAAGTGATGTAAATATGCAATATACATGCATATAATATTACATTATTAGTTTTTATTCCTCCTTCCTTTAATTCAAGCTCGATATTTATGAGCACCATTTTTAATTTCGGGTAAAGCTCCTTTTTTCCTTACTTGCTCCCTGTCTTGTCGAGCTCAAGCAGATCCTTCATTTGCTTAATCATGTACTTGCCAATTAACGGGTACAATCTGAAACGGAAAGAAAATAGTACATCTTAAATGGCTGTGCATGGTATTTTATTTTTCCACGGAATATATGGATTGCTACATAATACTCATAATGTCATATGTAATGCATGCAAAATGAATGATGGACTACAGATGCATATTATAGCGCACAAGAAGAAGAAGCCTAAATATCAAAACATTCCGGGAAAATAACATTGCTATTTAACGAAACAATGCAAATTTCTGACTTACACATTTTCGTAGACGAGAGGGAAATATCGATGAAGATAGAGAAACGGAAGGATAGGCAAAGGCGCCACCCAAGCCTCATTAATTCTATTGGTCAAAGCCACCAAAGCCAAATAGGCACATCGCTCAGCCGTCATGATCTTCAGATTTCCAGGCATCTTCAGCTCGGACGTCTGTCGGATTTCGAAAAAATATTTAATTTAAAATAAAATAATAAACAGTACCCACGCATTCGATTTTTTATGACTTATAACGCAAATTTCTGGACTTGCCCCACGCTCCGATGTCACAGCCTTCTTAAAAATGGGCGTCTGCACCGGCCCCGGGCAAATAATGGACACGTCAATGTTCTTCCCCGCCGATTCCACACGCAATGTGTTGAAGTAGCCCTGTTTTGACCGAAAACAATTGTTACTAAATTCTGTAAGTTTTATTCGGATTATTTTAAGGTCAAAATAAAATTTGCAATACATGAAGGGCATATTTGGATGCGGAATACGTGCTGGAAAAAGGAGCCGTGGAGACGCCAGCCAAACTTGAGACGACCCCGATTTGACCTCCGCCGTGCTCCAGGAACCGCTTGACCACCAGCCGGCTCAAATTTACCAAGGAGAAGGTATTCACCTGGAAAATTTGGTCATCCACTTTACGCTGTACCTCATGCCATAGATCCACTTGGGGCACGCCAGCATTTCCAAGGAACACGTCCAGCTGAAAATAAAATTACAAACTTAATAAATTCTCCGATGGTTTAACTCATTATTTTAACGTACTACTCCGTGTACGTCCAGATCAATTATTACCTTGCCGAAAGTACCTATGACCTTCTTCAATGCCGTCTCATGCGCTTCGTAGTTCACCATGTCAAAGGGCAGCACCAGGATATCAGACTTCGTCAGCTTCTTGTTTAAATCTGTAAACGCAAACTTGGACAGTATGTTAATACAATTCCAAATTCACATTCAAATTTCAACATGTAATAAGTCATGTTTAAAAAAACAACTCTATACATGAATATTTAAAAGCAGAAAAATATTTTAAAAAATAGCACCCACTCAAGCATTCGGCCTTGACCCTCTCCAGCTCATTTTCCCTCCGGGCACTCAAAACAAGCTTGGCTCCATATTTGGCCAGCTCCTTGACAATGGCTTCTCCAATTCCACTGGAAGCTCCAGTCACCCACACGACTTTTCCTTTGAACTTTTTTTCTGTCAAAAATACAAACAAACACTACAAAAATTACCTTGTGAAGAGCCATTATTGTCGTGTCAATTATTACACATAAAGCGCGGAATTGCCAAATCAGCCTATTAGAACATACATATACCTATGTATACATATGTAGGACAATATATAAATATAAAAATTTCTCACCCGGTTCCCGGCCATATTTAGTGGCTAAATAAGTGACCAGATCCGAATCCGCAATGAAAGTCAGAACAACCAGAGCAATGGAGTAGAGGGCCACGAAAAGGCCGAATAAATATATGAGATCCATGTTTTGAATGCAATGCAGAGTCCCACGTTAGAATTTCGCTGCTTATATAGTCTGCCCGTCGCTAGGTGTAATGTTGTAATAACTCTTTTGCTGCAGAAGCTCCCAGAGATCCCAACACTGTGCCATATGCGTGTGACCAACTTGAAACTCTGAGTGACTGAAGGTGACAAGATAAAATACCAGAAATACACATTTGAGTCATTAAACACTCATTTTTCACACGATCATAAATCCTATACGGAATGAATTGCCTCAGCTCCAAATTCTTTTGTCAAGGACAAACAGACGACACAGAGAATTTCAAATCTTATCTGGGAGTCTGGGATCCCCTGCTTGAGAGGTTCCAGAGTCCAATTTTGTTTATCCAGCGTACCTAAAAAAATATGAGAATTTAACTAAGCAAGTGTATGTGAATGATGTGCATAATCCGTAAATCTAAAAATTATATAACTTTGATGCTTATACATTATACTGTTTACACTTTACATAGCGTATTATTTTAGTTTCACAATACGCTTGGTTTAATAAAAAATTCAATTGACACAGCTAATAGTAATATGTAGTGCTTTCCTTATTAATTAGTTGGTAAAGAATCAAATGTCTTCCATGAGTGTTGATTTACGAATTTATTATCTATCCAACTCCAATGACAATGGATAGAATCTAATAATTTCATGAACTATAAGCAAAAATGAAGAGGATTGGCTCATGAATTAAAAGTACGCTGGCTGAGATCGCATGAATCATTAAAATGCATTCAACTTTTTTTGCACGTCAAAAACGTACCAAATTACAAAATTCGTGTACAATTTAATGCGTATGTATTATGTATACATTTTTGCCTCCGATTTTTCCTAGTCTTTCCAAAACTGCCTGGGTTCTCCATTTCCAGACGGAAAACATATATTATTATCAGCATTTAAATTCTTATTTGGCAACCCTGATTTGTATATATGCACATACAGAGAGGTTACCATTTTTTGTGAAAGGGTTTACTCTCTAATATGCGCAAAATTTTTCGCTCCAAAGTGCACCTAGAAATGACTAAATAATAAAAATGTATTTTGAGTAAAGTCAAAAATCTACTGTTATTACATTAATAAGAATTTAAAAGGCTGACATAAATGCAATAATTTAGGTAAACAGTGCATTAATTAAACCGCAAAATCCACTGGATCAGCTAAGCAGCTGAATTTGTTGTCACCTCCTATCGATTGCTTTTAATTGACTAACTGCAACTTCCGCACCAAATGACAGCAACCCAATCAATTCTCCGAGCCCCAGAAGCGGGAATAGTAGTGTCACAGACTGCAGGTTCACTGGATCCACCTCAAAATTTGTGACACTTGAAATACCCCACAACAAACCCCACAGATTCATCCCGGCCAGTTGGCTTGCACGGCTGTCTGAGTCAAAGCCATATTTTTCAATTTCCGTCTCAATATTACTCATATCTGTTCGCATCGTCCACATCCTGCAATATCTCTTCCAAAACTTCCAGAAACCCCCCTGGACCAATCCCGTCCAAAGTCGACGGAAGGCTTTCCCATAGACATTTTTGGTCACAGTCGCGCATAGCTTCAACTCCAGCCTGGGCACAGGGAACAATCTCTTTCGTAACTGCAAAGGTGTTTGTTGTACAAAAACGTTCCCCATCCACAGGGTCAAGTCCTGGTCCAGAAAATACATTTTATCCTCGTCATTTCGTACCATATGACCAGCCAATGTGTCTTTACTCCCAGTGTCACTGGCGAGTAATTGAATGAAGCGTGGGAACATCAGAGGAAGTGTGCGGAGTTTCTTCACAATTGAAGACAACTGGGTTCTGGATGTTTCCGACAAAGACATGTTAGCTTCTCGGGTGAGACAGAGCCTTACATACGATTCATACTGCATGGTCCCATTTGGAAACCGATTGCCTCGGATGGAGAAACTTCGGATTGATTCCGGTACGAGAGCAAGTTCTCCCAAATTTTCGGGCATTGAAGGAGGCTCATTAAAGTACAAGTACGATGGCATCTCGCCTTGGTAATAATTAATCAAAAAGGAAACAAAAACTCCCCACACAATCAGCAATCTAGCCTGATTCGGCATTAATTGGGACAAAGGAGGCCAGTTGCATTGGTCAATTAAAGGCCGCATAATCCATGCTAGAGACGTCTTCATGTCCAGGGAAGATTCAGCGGCCTTCATTTTTGAGACACCAAAGGCCAATATGAGGATTGTCAAGGCCAGGCACAACCAGGATTTGAGATCCATGATGAATACCAGTGACAATGGATTCATGGTCATGTTGATAATTGCAAAAACTGACAACTCCGCTGAATAATAGCCATCCAAGTCATAATCATATCCGTAGTTATCTATCAAGGTCGGCAAATCTTGATGTATCACCGGGTTAGTATCATAAACAAACTTCCCGATCATTTTGCGGTCAAAGTAGGCTTGACGATCGCACTCAGCAGTGACGTTTAGACGTGGCAAAAGTGCTTTCAGCCCAGTTGTGAATGCAAGCCCTGAGTAATCCCCGTGGCCCAGTGTGGCCCTTGGATTGAATGGGACCCACAATTTTTGGTGCATATTTTCCATTATGAAAATCGAGGCTCCCATCATATCCGATTTCATTCGTTCGTTCATACCAGGAAAAATCCCAAAATGTATGAAGCTGTATGGCGGATGTCGTAGAACCCAACAGGGAAAACAGAGTTGACCGATGGAAGAATAACCCAAGATAATAAAGACGGGGATTCTCGTCCAAAATGCATTCATTTCGTAGTACTGGGGCAAGTACGACTGGGACGACGCAAAAACCAGTGCAAATTGTGGGTTTGGTAAAATGCGTCGAAGATAATATAAAGGGCGCCAAATTGGACTGGAGTCGATAACGCTCATATGGCGCATGTTCCACATGATGGCCATGGAACCCGGACCGAATCTAGCGGCTTCGGCCATGCGAATTAGACGAGATTTCTTAAACCAAGTTATCCAATCAGAAATTGCAATGAATTTAGGAAAGCAATCCGTTATTTGAACGTTTAATAGCGTTTCCATTACTTCTTTGTCCGTAGGGCTAGTAAAGTCTCCTAGGATTATTTGCAGCCAGTTGGCTTGCAGTAATGCTGGATGGAGCACCCGTTTGATATCCTTGGTGTGGACATTTCTTTGCACAAGTAGTTCCTCCGACGTAGCCAGTGCTAGAATCAGTACAACCATTGAGATGGCGACATGCATGCTGATTCCTGAATCTATTTGTTTTTTTTAGCTCCAAAAGATGGTCTGGTTGCGTCTAGTTCCAGTGGATGTTGAACACTAAAGCTGCGAAAGAATGTCACATAATGAAACTTTTGCATTGACTGTTTAACCTAAAAACAAAAATGTCGCCAAATTGCAATTTCTTTTACTCCAAGCCTCTCTTTAGGGGGGAAATAATAATAATAACCTGTATATACGTAGAGAATAGAAGTCATTATTCTGGATCAAACCAAGAAAATACTAAGTCGATTCCAAGGAATAACATCCAAAAAAATATGAATTAAAAAATTCGAATTAAAATGCCTGTTTTTCCGAATTATGAATACACGTTTAAATTTCGGATATCCAAAATATGAATTCTAATTCCAATACAGTTTTATTCAAATATTCATTCATATGAATATGTATTCAAATACTCTTCGGCAATTTAAAAAAAAACGTATTTGTAATGCAATCTGGCATAATTTGTAGCTTAAAATAAGCGCAAAATCAATAAACAAAATTATAAATTGATTCCACAAATCTGATTTTGAAAAAATCGAAACTTTAAAGGACGAAATTGTTATTACTGCCAATTGAAAAAATCATTGTTGCAATGCCTTGATTTTGCAAAAACAAAACTTACTCGAAGGCTGGAATTAGCAACATAATGAAAGAATTTTTGAATACGAATAATAAGTTATCGGAATCCAAATGTCAACTGTTGAATACGAATTTGAATTTCGAATGTATTTGTAATTATAAATTTCAATTCAAATATTTTTCTGACAAAAAAATGGATACTAATTCCGACTGAAACACTGAAAAATAGGAATATAATTCCGATTTGAATTCGAATACCGATTCGGATGTCCTACCTTGATAAATGCAACCAATAACTATTAACCCAGTAACACCTCGTCTACTGAGTTGGACGACATTTATTTTAACAAATGTGATTTTGCAATGTCAATTAAAGTTTTCGTATTAACAACTACAAGATCTGGTGGACATTTTCATGTCACGTCGTATTGACAATACGATGTCATTACCACGGTCGACACTGACTATAACCGAACTGTATATGCACATGAAATTGTGCTGTTATAATGAGTATAGCTGCTATAGAAAATTGGGTGCAAGCAAATAATAATAATAATCAAGGCTGGCAATCGGAATCGGAATTAGAATTTTTAATCGGAATTTATATGAATTTCTTGATAATTAGAATTGGAATTGGAATCGATTATCTGTGCATAAAAGAATTAGTATCGGAATTGCAGCTGCAGCGCTACAATGTAATTGGAATTCAAAGAATAAAAATCCCGATTCCGATTTTTTAAATGTTTATGCTGCGTGCGTTAAGGGTTGTAGGGGAAAATTTATTCACAGAAAGATGTGTTCTCACGAGTTTTTAAGCTATTTTTGAAAGTCCAATTTTGGAATTCAATTTAAAAAGAAATGATCGCGCCTTTAATCATGTTATTTTTAATTAAATTATATATATGTATACATATGTATATATAATTTTGTCTTCAATTATATATAAATATAATTGTATATAATTAAAACCAAAAAAATAACTGAAATGGTCAAGACAGTGACGGCGGTCAAAGGTCATGCTAGTATATTTAACGTGATTTAACCAAACAGATCAAGACAGCTTGCTGAAATATTTTACATTGGCGACTAGTAGTAGTTGTTTTTCTGCATATATATGCTCAAACCCGTGAAAAATGTGACCCCTGATTAGCTTTGAGTGATTCAGAAAATAGAATCCAGGGAAAAGTATTAAAAAAAAAGATATTCCGAACGGTAAATAACTATTTAGCTTGTATTGTAAAATTTGTACCTAGGAATCGGTATTGGAATCGGAATTCGTAATTTTTTTAACGAATACGGATAAATTGGAATAGAATTTTTATCTCCGATATGAATTATTTATAAATTTAATCGGAATCGGTAATCGATTTGTGCTGGAATTTAAATCGGAATTAGAATTTGTATTATAAAACTTACCAGCCCTGATAATAATTAATCAAGACCAATCCAGGTATAATATAATCCAGGCTTTATAATTTACTAAAATATATCAATATTTATGCAACTTTACTAAAAATGTTTTCGTTAAAAAAGGAATAAATTTGTATGATTGAAAAGTGCTATTATAAGAACTAACGAATAGGTGGCTGCATTTCGACTTATCTTAAACGCAAAATTCACAAAATCAATCTAAACCAAATTGAAGGAATCAAAAAATTTTTAACCAAATCACTAATCCAATTAAAGCAATGAAGTTTACATTAAAAATTAGAGCTCCGGTTGCTAGTACATAGATGGTAAGCCTGGTTGATTACTGTAAAGCGATAGACTTAGACATTGCAGACTTTCTATTAAATATTCGTGTCAGCAAAAGCGTAATGTGCCAGATGAGTCACCAAAATGTGTCAGATCAGGCGCCAAAATGATGATTCTTTTCTTTTGTTAGCTAATATTAAATATTCGTGTATGAATTAATCAGCAGGCAGAAATGACTATATCTGATTGCTATACGTCGTACATAATCGCGTTTGTAATCTACACTACGTATACTTTACCATGTCCGATCAAAGTTTACAATGCTTGCAAACACCAGCCTGTTTCAGCACCCGAACAAAATACGAATCGCCAATTCTTTTTTTTGCTTGACTGCACGCACACTTTTGTTTGCTTTGGTAAGTGCACACGAGCCACTTGACGTTAAGGCGTCTCCAAATTTGAGTTCGTTATGTTCATGATTAATATATTCCAACAACCATGTGAACAAATTTCAGCTTGCTGATTTACGTTCTTCGATTTGGTTCCTTACACTCTGCAATGACTTCTGTTTGCAGGGTTATAACAACACTTACTGAAAATTAATTACAACTGTTTTTTGACGTAAAAGTGGATAGTATAGTTATGGAAATCATAACTCTTCATATAATGTATATCAAATACGCATCAGTCAAGTGTTTTGTTTCAGTTATAAAGTCTCTTCTACGTCATTCAATAAAGCAGTGGACTCTATATAACAACTTTTACTCTATATAACAACTGTATTTTTCCGCTCTTTCGTATATGTAGCATGCATATTAAATGTTCCATGTAACAACTTTTCCATATAGCAATCATGTTGGCGCTTCCCTCCATGGTTGTTATAGTCAGGGCTCACTGTATGATATGCCTCCATTGGTTCACAAAGACGTTTTGGAAACATATTCATTCGTTAAATTAACAAATTGTTTTCCTATTAGGTTAAACGTTTCCCCTTTGTTATATGCGCCTTAAAGTTCAGAAGTGCCCAAGCGCTGAACTGTCAGCATCGTTGCCTGTGAAGACACCAGGTTGAGGTGCAAATGGGTTGCATGCATATCTCAGTTATATGCACCAATATACATATTATTGTATGCTAATGTATGAATAAGGGTAAATACATATGTTTTAGCTTACATTTAATTCAATATGGCAAGACCATATTTGAATTTCTGCATATATATTGAGGCGACAGACTAAAATCTGCCGCCCCGTTCCCGCATTGGCCGTCCCGACCAATGATTGGGGATTTCCTCGACGCCTCGAGAGA